>APFE030870488.1:0-22607 GCA_000404065.3 Pinus taeda | reverse complement strand
AACAGTAAACTTTATACTTTCCACTATTGGATGTTTACAGTTTGCTATTCTCTCAATCATGCATGTATCGGTAATATAAAAGAGAAGTGTAATATTGTTTTATCAATTACTTTGTTGAACTATTTCAACGAAGCAATTATCATTTAAATGAATGTCTTTGTTTATTGAATAGTGTCATCTATATGCCTATCAGCAAACACAGATCATTAAACGTTGCACTTAAGAATAGAAGCTTCCCGGGATAAAATAGTCATTTACATTTTTGTTCATATAATGAGTCTGCCATTTATTATCACTTATTAGAAAACCAATCATTCATTCACCCCCTTTTATTCATTTCTGGGAAACTGGTCCCATTATATCCAGTCGGAGCCACCATCCCAAACGGAAAAGGAGTGGTATTAAGGTCCGGACCGGGCGGTTATCCCCGATGTTGATGTAACGATTTTCGGAGCATCAACAGGAGGGTAGGATGCAGGAAAGGTTCATGGCTAGGTCTGGCTATAACCTTGAAGATTTGGATCGGGAAACACTTTCTAACTTTGGCCTCTCCATGTGGGTCTCTTGGTTGTTTTTGTTCGGTTGATAGTTTCAGAATTCCCCTTGTAGATGGCTTGTAAGTTGGGAAGTGATGGGAACCTCTTGGTTGGGTGTTCTAAGATATAGATTCCACATACCTTGATGGTGTTTAATGGACACTCACTTTCTGCATGTTTACGCCTACACTTGGAAGGAAAAAATGAATGACCCAAGCCAGGAAGGTCAATGATAAAAAGGAGGATATCCCATCTCGACATGAAGCACAAAGTGTCATGTTCAAGAGTGAGCTGCCAACACAACTGATTATATTTCCAAATTTCCCCCCACCATTCCTGGCAAGTACCCCAATTATTTTTTAATCGCAAGCTTGAAGGGGATAGCATATGCTTGCACTATAAGTTCATCCTTCAGAAAAATCCGACCTAGTAAGTTTAACGAGCCCTACGAAGGAGAAGGTCATGTTCGTCATGGTGACAAATCTGATGTCATTTAGTATTTGAATGAGCCTTGCAAAGGTGTAACTCGGTATATTTTTCATGTTTAGAGAGTTTGAAAAAAACACAGAAAATAAAACTCCACATGGTCCCTTTTCGTACATTTGTGTCTTTTGAGCCTAAAAAGGTAGAAAACGATGCTTGAGAGAACGATTTGACCATTTCATTCAAGGAGTACCTTTTTCGTAAATAATGCATCCCAGCCGGAAAAAGGGGTAAACATATACTGGGTGCATGACGTTTCGCATCTGTTAACGAGTTCAAAATGACAAGAGCTTGACAATATTTTCGTGTTTAAAGAGTTGGAAAAGAGCTGAAAGTAGACCCCCCATTTTCATTCTCTTTAATGAGTTAAAAAGGAAAAAAATACTCAGCAACTTTTTCATCTTTTATGAGTCAGAAAAGATCTTAAAGGTGACTCGTCCTGGAGAAATGAGTGGTATAAAGGGTAGCAACTGGTTACAACAATGGAGGAACTTCTCAAAACACTGAAAGGTCAAGAGGTTGGCTAATACAACTACTCATCACTGCGATCCCTCATGAAAGGAAAAAAAACCAAGTGAAAGCATATGATTGGTCAAAGAGATGGTGGCGATTAATGAAACAACCAAAGCTCATCTAGCAGAAATTAGCTGATAAAAATGGCAATTACGAGAAGTAAATTGGGCATGGGTTCATTTTTACACAAGCTTGAACCATGGAGAACTCTACTTGGATTTCGTTTCATGTTTACACAAGCTTGAAATGACAAACTATGCTTGTTATAAGTTTGCATGCCCCCAGCATAATGACTCAATTCGAGGTACATGCCCCCCAAGCTTCATTTCAGTCAACTAGGTGGATGGAATGAAGGTTCAATTTGAAGATCTTGGAAAGACTTGACTGGGATTTTACGAGATCTTAATCAAAGACTCGATTTGGAAAAGGGAGTTGTTTCATTTTTTAATGAGGTTGATATAGGACAAGGAATTATGCTCATCCATTTTTTCATTTCTTTATGAGGTTAATAGAAGACCAGGAACTATCCTCATATGTTGTTTCATTTTTTAACAAGGTTGACATAGAAAAAGAGCTATCTCATCACATATGTTCATGAACCATACGAGAACATGGCTCCAAAGATGTCTTCACTAGACGGAAGAACCACACTCTAAGAGGAATACATGTCAATTGGTACCATAGACAGATCTAGTTCCAATTCCCCTGGTACATAATGTATAATACCATCTATGTGATCATTAGCAGATGCGAAGATGGAATGGGTAGCCACATAATTGACTTATGGTGGGGAAGGTACTTCTTGCGAACAAGAACCAATAGGGGATGATGGTTGCAAAGGAGGTACTTGGTGACCAATGGATGACAATTGCTCAATGGTCACTATTCTCCCTTCTTGTGGAAAACAAATCACATGGAAAAGTGAAGAAATAAGAGCTCCCATGACATAAACATAGTCGTGTCCAAGGAGAAGATTGAAATCTAAGGGACATTGGACTACCATCACGTCTACATAGATGGTATTTCCTCCCAAAGTAATATGGAACTTCAGAAGGATCCCAAGGGTTGACTGGTTCATTTGTTGAAAGACAACAGATTCTGGATGATAGGCACAAATTGTGGGGAACCCAAAGCTTACCAAGTAGTAGAATACATAATGCTAACAGACACACCTTCATCTAATATAGTGCCATGCACTACCATATTATAGGCTTGTACTATGTCTAGAAAGGCACATAAGATGGATGGTAGAAAGCAATCAATTTACTCCAATCAAAAGAAACGACATAACTACTTAGTGGAGGTATCATATGATTACCCCCATGCTGTACAGGAATAGTAGAAGGACTCTCCTGAACAATCGGGATGGGAGGTTCATGCTTCGATTCATTAGAATCTGAGGAGACGAGAAGAACATGAGTAGTATGATCACCACTCTCTCCTAGAACAGAGTGAGCAACTAGTGGTTGAACCATGTTGACCCTATTTTTTACCAATAGTTGGTCAGGAATAGACACAGGTGACCCTCTCTTAGGAAGAGAAGGAGGGGCAAGAGACAAACCTAAGTCAATCTCTTGGCCAACCGAGAGAGGTTCAGAAAAAATCCTTCGATAACCAACAGGAAGTTGGGGTTGAGGAGCTGCAAGGTTTTCCAAAACTTTGAAAGGTTTATCCATAAGAGGACAAAGCTGAAGAATATGATCTCCTTCACATAACTTACATGGGAATCTAATATTTCCCTTCTTCTTACCATGATTAGCTGAAGGCGTAACATCGACATGATCTATAGAGGTCAATAGGGATGGTTGGCTCAGGTTTTGAGGCCATACCTCTAAGACTCTAGGAATGCCAGGATAGTCTCGAAGGAGATGGTCAGCCTTACACAGCCTGCAAGGGAATTTTACCTTCCATGGAGGATCAAAAAGTTTGTCTATGGGAGGTGTATTTGAAGTAACAACTACATGGTTGGCCTCTCGCTTATCTAAGTTCTTCTTCTTCATCTTCTTCTTAGCCTCCTGGTTACTAGATTTCAAAATTTCACCAAGCGAAGTAGAAGAGGAGGGTGAAGAAATGGGGGAAGAAGGCGAGCAGTCAATCTTAGATTCATCGTGACGTTATTCAAATGAAGGAGATGGCGGGGCAGGAGTTGGGACACTCGGGACCATCGAGGTCGAAAATAACTAGACATGTAAACTAATGGTTAACCCAGCGAGGGACAGTGTTGCCATATAAGGAGCACCAACATTTCCAAATGAAGGAAAAGGACCAAGATTCCCATGCGAGGGGAACCCTTGACTGGTAGACTCTGGGAATGTTTCTATTGGAATTGACCCTAAATAATCACTAAGGAATATAACTTTAACTAGGAATATTTCGTGGGAAGTTGATTTTAAGACACTGAAACAAAACTTTTCCTTTTCATATTTTAAGAGTCGAGAAAAGGACAAAAGGTGACTCTAGTCACTCTCGGAATTAAAATATCAAAAGGACAAGCACTCATATAATATTTTAAGTTTAAAGAGTCAAAAAGATCAAATGACTACTTAGGATGATCTAGGTAAAAAGGATTACCAGGTAACTGTGAACTGCATAATACCTCTCGGTGAACCGAGAAGTACGGGCATGTAATCTCCTCGAATGTTTTGTTTTGCATATCACGTTTACAAGGTGGAAAACTCGGCTTCCAACGGATAAAGGATTTCAAACCTAGTGAGGTCTAACTTTATATACATGATACTATGGGGGCACAAGTCCATACTAGCACTATCTAATGCCGAAGTGAATGATAGCTGCTAGGTTTAAAGACACCAAAACATGTCTCTAGCCTAGACCACTAAATGTGGGTGTTAAGTTTCAATGCTTCTGTAGGTTAATTCAATAGATTTTAATGGTTGATCTTGAATTAGGTTTCAATTACAAGGCCGTACTGCTATCATCTGAAAAAACTCCTACATGCAACTATATGAGAAAAGATATCTTTGTCTTCGATGAAAATTAACACTAATTGAGGGATAGAAAGCACACAATCAATGCAACAATCAAAGAATGAAATATTTCACTTATGCATGTCCTAAATGCACTTAATCTTCCCTTAACAACAAAATAAGTTTCATTTCATTTCCATGCCTATGATAATTCTTCTAGCTTCTCAATAATACTACTAATGCAATATTTTTGCTTAAGTAAACTAGAATGATGTTCTTCTTTTCATAAAATGCAAAATGAATCTTCCACATAAAGCACTTGAATGAAAGTTTTCACAATTCTGAACAAACAAGCATTGATCAAGTCCAAAGCATGATAAATGAAACTAAAAGAAAATTCTTCCCTGAATCGAACAAACCAAACACATAAATTCTTCTTTTGACAAACCAAGAAATGTAATCTATGCTTGGAACAAGAAAAGAGACACTTGAAACAAGAGAAAAAATGAGACTCTTTCACTCATTCAATTGAAAATGAAGCAATGAAGATGTTGTGACTAAAAAATGGATTAAATGAAGCATCAAATTAGAAACTTTACATGATGAGTAAACAAACAAATGAATGGTAATTGACCTAGATGCCCTAGGGTCATAGAAACCATCCAAAAAACTCAAAAAATCAAGCAATGAAACTTCAAGCCAATCAATCAATCAAAAGAAGCAAACAAAGCATCCTTGTCAATTATTGGAGGAAGAAGAGAGTCTGAGGGTCAAGAAACACTGGCACTAGAATGGGAGAAATTCTGATCTTTTTCTTAACTCAGAGACTAGAGTGACTGCCTAACTGACAACTAGCACTGATAGGCATGACCAACACGATTGACCAGTACTATAACTAGCGTTGATGGCTTGATCGGTGCGACTGCCTAACTGACAACTAGCACTAATCGAGGGATTCAAAGAAAAAATAAAAAATAAATTCACACAGTGCCAGACTTAATACTTCAGAGGGTGGGCTAAACCAAGCAATCACAAAAACCAAGCTAAATGAAGCCATCTAGTCTGGGAGAACACAGTCAAAACAAGCTCAGAGGCAGAAAACAAAAGAGCAAGACACACTGGTCAAGATCTAGGGTGAACCCTAATCTTCACCTACATGCATCGATGTGACTTCCTAGCTAATAATGAGCGCTAGAAGGGGGTCAGCGTGACTGTTCCTGAGCATATCGCACTAATCGGTGCAATTGTCAGTGAAATAAGCATGCTGAGCAAGGATGCAAAGAAAAAATAAAAAAAAAATCAAAGGCAGAGACCAGAATTGCTATTGTGAATTTCAAACCGAGAGAAGTAAACAAGGCAAAGTATATAGAACTAAAGGGAAATGGTGAAACTAGAAAATTTCACACAAAACCATGAAATTTCAAACAATCAAATAGAAGGATTGGCTCCCCAGTGGAGTCGCCAATTTGTGGTGAAATAAAATTATAAGTGCGGACACAAACAATTCCTCTAGCGTGATAGTGGGTCTACCCACAAACAAGACATTCTATGGAATATTTCCTTAGGTTATAACCAATTAAGAGGGACTACCTCTTAGTAAACTTATCTCGTTTGGTGATGACCTTGCTTGATCCTCCATCTATCTCTCATTTCCTTCTTCGACCACCTGAAACAAGTAAACAACAAAAAACAACAATCGTGATAATAGACAAATTGTAATTCAACCTGCTTAACAATTCAAGAAGCATTAAGCCATAAACATATGAGATAACATATTATGTAAGAAATCAATCGATAGTAGCCATCTATATTAAATCAAGAAGAGATTACAACCATTGCCTTGACGTTGTCATTCTCCTCCGACAAAAACCATGTTCCCACACACTTCCGTTAGCATTCCATGATGGCCTTAACAATGATAGTTTTAAGGCTCTTCCCTTAGTCTTCACACGAAACCAAATTCACACTTCTCCCTCACACACAACTAGAGAGCTACTTCCATGGATAGCTTACTGTTTACTCCAAACTTAATTAGCACTAGCACACCAACATTAATAGTAACACTAGCTTGTGCTTGGGAAAAAAGGAGGTTTATATAGCATGAATGGATGGGAGATGGTTCCTCTTCTCATGGGAGAAGGTCTTATATTTTGAGGTAGTTCCATCCTAATAGGGGAAAGGAGCCCGAACTGACATCCTCGACTCCATCTAGCTCAACCATTTACTAGTGTTCTGTTACAAAGCTTCTAGAGCTAATAGCTTCGGCTCCTTATTTAAAAAAATTTCCAAAAGAGGATCGACATGACTGAAACAAAGATCAATCACTCTGGTTGGCGCTAAGGATAGTGTTAATCCTTGCATATCGGTGTGAGGAGGACAAGGGTCATTAGCATCGGTCTTGTAAACTAAGAAAAACAAAAGATGTTTTGAAAATGGTGCAAAAGGGAATTGTTCTGCTCATGAAGAGGGATAGAATAGGAGTTTCTTCATGAAGGGAAAGCATGTAGGGTTCACTGGATTGGATTACTGAAATTACCTGATCAAATCCTCTCCATGATTTCCTCAACAACCCCTAAATCTCTCTATTCATATACATATGGCAGATTTCATTTAATTAAGTCCATCAAACTAGCTCTATTTTAACAGAAATTTCCCCTGTTTAGCTACGATGGTCCATGTCCCCCTTGCTCCACTTTGGATTCCTCGTTTGATTAAGAGTGCCAGATGCTCCTGCATCAGACTCTCGAGGCACAAAAATTTATGACCTCCTGGTCATATGCTTCTCCTTATCCTTAGCAATTCTACCCACTTCTCAGTGGAGCTGCCTTTATGATCTTCTTTGAGCTGCAACCAACCTCTACAGTAATAGTCTTCTCTACTACATCATACCTCACCAAGATGTCTCCTCTAACCTCTAGTCTTTTGGCATCCTTCTGGTTCTCTCCTCTGGAACCAATTGAGCACTCCTTGCTCTAGGTTGCTACAAGTATTCTCACCTTCCGCTGTCGTTCTCTGCACGACAGTAAGACCATAAAATCACCATACTTCAACAATTTTACCTCTTCTACTTCTACTTGCAAACTCTTCCTCCTTCTCTCTGGAAGTATTCTTCTTTTTCCTTGCTTTGATACCAAATGATGAGAGGATATTTTGGGGTAAGGGAAAATCCCTTTCATTTACAAATTTCGATCCTGATGCCTTAAGCTTTTAAACCCGCATTCATAAATCATCGAGTCTGTCTCTTGGTCCATCGCCTTTCCGCTGCACTTTCCATTCTCTGATCTCTAATCAAATCAACTTGCATGACAATCCTCCACATTGGATCTAACACACTTGATCTAATGGATGTCATAGATTTCGGGTGGACAAATAGCATGGGGATTACCCGCCCGAAAAGTAGTTTCCTCTCTCCTCCTAAGGGCTACGTGTCGCTCGGTTAGTGGAATCAGGTGCCCAAATTGAATTACCACTTACCACTTCTACCTCACCCAAAATACCACTTTGTCTTGAGAAACCACCTCTTCGCTGATTATCTTCTACGCTCTTCCACCATGTGATGACCGTTAGATCTAAACTATTGATGGTTCTCGTTCTTTGTCTCCTACGCCATTGATATTCTTCTTATTGATGGATCTCTGCACTTAACATGGATTTGTCACACTCTAAAAACACTCACATCACTCATATTATCATTGGATCACCATCGATCCTTACAGTGATCAATGGTCAATCAACACACTTACAAACAAGATCTAAGCCATCAACACAGTATACAGCAAAACTAAAAAGGACATAATACACAGACACGTGGAAAACCACAAAACACATAATCTATTCATTATACAGCATTGAATACAGGCTAAGGCATTTCAGCCTTAGAAACAAGTTCCCTCTCGACTACATTTTGATTACTCTCGGTTTACAAATCTTTATCAATTGCTCTCTCTATATATTACTCTCTGTCTCTTCATCCCTCTATAGAACACGTAGGTTCATTATTTATAAGAACACATTGGATTGGATCAC
The DNA here is from genome assembly GCA_000404065.3 of Pinus taeda. Classification (NCBI taxonomy): domain Eukaryota; kingdom Viridiplantae; phylum Streptophyta; class Pinopsida; order Pinales; family Pinaceae; genus Pinus; species Pinus taeda. The sequence continues at coordinate 14,125 of APFE030870488.1, read as the reverse complement.
TGAAAGGATCTGATGAAATCCTCTCCATGATTTCCTCAACAACCCCTAAATCTCTCTATTCGTATACATATTGCAGATTACATTTAATTAAGTCCATGAAACTAGCTCTATTTTAACAGAAATGTCCCCTGTTTAGCTCTGATGGTCCACATCCTCCTTGCTCTGCTTTGGATTCCTCGTTTGATTAAGAGTGTTGGATGCTCCTACATCACTTTATGGATATCATCCACCATCCATCACATCATATTTAAGAGAAAATTCTAAGGTTCAAGTAGTGGAAGATCACATCGAGCATCAATAACAAGTTCTCCAACTCTTAAAGGATAAGCCCACTTTAGTGCATAATAGAATGAAACAATAGGCAGATCAACATTGCAGTGAAATAAGCTTTGATATAGGTGATTGGGTATTCCTACAGCTACAACCATATAACAAATGTCCCTCAAGCAAGCTAAGAAGGATAATAAATTATTACCAAAGTATTATGGTATGTACAAGGTGTTACAAAAGATTGGTACTATGGCATACAAATTGGAGCTTCATTCATTTTCCCGAGTGCACCCAATTTTCCTTGTTTCATGTTTAAATAAGGTTATAGGTGACAAGCTCCTAGTTAAAACAATATTTCCAGAACTTGACAAGGAAGGAAAAATAATATTGGAACTTGAAGCAGTCACAGAAACAAGAACTTGATAGCTACGAAATCGATCAATTTCGAAGTATCTCATCAAGTGGAAGAACTTGATGAGAATTTTATATAGAAGCATACAGAACTACTCAAGCATTGAGGAGAACACGTTTTTGAAGGAGAAGGGCATGTTAGGCCCCTATAATACTAGTGATTCCTTCATTACTATTGTCATTGTATCCCTTATTGTTATTATTGTGCCCCTATTGTCCCCATATTTTTATTAGTGTGCCCCATAGAAGCCCAAAATTGTTATTCTTGTGCCCTTATATTATTATTGTTATGTCGGCTTTGATTGTATTATGACCCCTTAGAATCCTATATATAGAAAGGAGGTTTAGTCATTTGTATCATCCAAGAATTGTTCATTTGTGTAATGTAAAGGAGTTTCTCCCTTCAAAGAGGCTTATTTTGAATTCGTTGATCTATATTTTCTATCCTTTTTGTGAGCTGGTTCATAACGGAAGGAATGTATGAATCAACGAGGCCACCAGGGCCATGAATGATGCATAATGACGTCACTAAGTTGCTCAGAGGATGAGAAACACTTTTAGCAAGGAGTATGATGGGCCTCCAAATTAGACATAAATTAAGGCCCATATGACCATCATCCAACACATTAAACCTCTCATTTTTCATTAGATAATGTATTTTTCACTTTAATATGTTCATTAGGAAGGTTTATGGATAATTGTATAATTGTGCCTAATCTTATTTACTTTTGTGGATTATTATGAGAATATTGGGCAGATTATGTAGATTTGGAGGAGGAAATAATATAGGGACCTTCTCCATACTACAGGAGGATCAATATTAAATAGTAAATCAACAATATATTCTAGAATTATGGAACAGATTGTGGAGCTCTAATGATTGAGAAAATCTAGGAATGTGTTCCCTACCATTTAAAGCAAATTCCTAATATTGGGAACCATATTCACTAATCAAGGGATTTTGGTGAGGAAAGCTTTCTGCTTTCATGGGGAATGAATCCTAATCATTTTGTATAAGTACCAAGTCAAATTTTCCTCTAGGGTTTGATTTTTCTTAGTCTTCTTGTGGAGAGAACTCGTATTTTTGTAGATCCACTTTCATTTTTTGTGGGGATGTAATTGTATTGATGGAAATAATGAATATTGGTGCCATGTTTCGCTTCCAAATCTTGATATCCTCCATAGGACTCTAAGTTTCCTTTGGCTTAGCCATCACAGGAGCCTCAAAGCCCTTTTGTATCATTTACTTTTCTTCATTTCACTTCTTATTCACAAGCATATCTTAGTCTTGATTTTTCCTATTTCATATAACCGCCACATCTATTCTCAGAGATAAGCTACCATCTCCCGAACTAGTCTTATTTCCATTCTGTTTGTAAGCATATTTTAGTATTTGATATTAATGAATGAAGTGTTATTTCTATTGCATCTCTATATTTACGGTTATATCTGTAGTTTTTTTCGTTATTGCTTAAATCATAATCAGTGGTATTAGAGGGGTTGTCTCTTTCTATGTTTTTCTTTGAATTTCTCGAATGAGGTTGTGATATAAGGAGTTACGGCTTGATCTGGTTGAACCTTTGCAAGATCAGCCTCGCAAACCCCAACAACCACCCATGGGAGAAGAAAAGAAAGATGAGGGAGTAGGAGATCCAATCAAATGATTACTTGAGGAGGCCCTCGAGAAACAAAGGAACGCGATGACGGATAAATTTCCCCAGATCCTTCAACAGTTGCCCACTAGTGGTGCTTCCACATCCAGCTGCGACTCTGGAGGCACCACCCCTTTTAAGGTACAAGAAAAATTTGACATTCCCATATTTGAGGGAAAAATAAAAAATGGTTAAATTTGCTAGAAGAATATTTTTTTTTTCATGAATTTTTCATTTGGGAAAAGATTACTTTTTCTCTTCTCAAAGTCGCCCCCCACATTAAGGATTGGTGGGAAACCTACTGTGAGTAGAAGGATGAAAGTACAACCTCACTGTTTTTAGATACTCCTACTTGGAATTCATTCCAGGATGCCATGAAGGAGTAGTACTCCCCTGTCAGGAGATATGAGGATAAATACATAAAGTGGACCACATTGCGGCATGGAAGGGACCAAGATGTGTCAGAGTTTACCAATGTTTTTCATACCCTTTGCACAAAATTTGGTATCAAGGACTATGAGAAACATCTTGTACTCAAGTAATATAGTTGCTTACATAGATACATTCAGGACAAGATGGAGTTCGTGGACATATACTCCCTCAATACAGTGTATGGATACACTTTCAAGATCGAGAAGAAGTTTAAACAGAAGAAGCGAGACTTTGGATCTATGAATCTGAAGCAAGGGAAAGGTGCCTGTAAATCACAGAACAAAGGACAAAGCCAAGGTGGGACGGGCTGGGACAATCCGCCAAAGCCACAAGAAAAGGGCAACACTGTGAAGTCAAAGAAGGACATGGGAAAGTGGTGCGAGTTCCATAAGAGATCCACTCACAACACGAGTGAGCGTCTGGACAAGAAGTCACTGGTGGCCGAGCTGAAGGCTTCAGAATCAGATGCATGTTCCGAATCTGAGTCAGAACTCGACAAGGGGAATGATGAAGGGAATTATATTATTGATGTGGAGCCCAACATCACCATTTCCACAATGAACATCCATAAGGAGGAACCCAAAGATCCCGAGCAGGAGCATCATCTCTTCCACCCCAAGATGTGGGTAAAGGGTTCCTCGCTATAGTTCATTATTAACAACGGGAGCCAAAAGAACCTCATTTTAGTAGAGGTCATGAAAGGGATGGGCTTACCGACCACAAAACACCCACAACCGAACACCATCACGTGGCTTCACCAAGGATGGGATCTTCACGTGAGCCAATAGTGTCACCTTCCATACAACATCAAGCCCTTCATGGATGGGGTATTATGTGATGTTTCTCCCTTTTATGTTTATGATGTATTATTAGGCCAGCCATACTTGTGGAAGCAACATGTTATGTATGAGTCAAGTGTGCGCGTTGTTATTGTTAACTTGTGAAATATGTTATACAAGATATTGGAGGTAGCGTTGCCTATCGCCATCTCTCTCAATACTGTAAAACAATGCAGTAAAATCATTTCAAAAACTGGGAGTTTTTTTTCCAGATGATATGCCCTCAAGGAAAGTAGAAAATAGTCACCACGACCTCTAGACAGGCCCCCTCCACACGACAACAATAGATGGAAAATTTTGTGTAGGAGTACAAGGACATCTTCACCTCCCCCGCAGGGGTGCCTCTACATTGTTAGGTCAAGCACTCCATCGATTTGACCCCAGGTGTGTTGTTTCCCAATGGACCAATCTATCAGCTCTTCATTCTGGATAACAATGAAATCAAGAGGAAGATTCAAGAGCTGTTGCAGAAAGGTCACATCCGAGAGAGTTCATCACTATGTGGGAGCCTGCTCATGTTGACACAAAAGAAGGATGGGACTTGGAGACTCTGTATTGACTATCAGGTGCTGAACAAGATCAATGTCCAGAATAGGTACCCGATCCCATGGATTTATGACCTTCTGGACCAACTCGAGGGGGAAAAATATTTCAACAAGATCAACTTGAAGTCTGGATATCACTGGGTACCATTCGAATGCTATGATGTGTGGAAGACTACCTTCAAAGCCAAGGATGACATTTTCAAATGGTTGGTTATGTATTTTGAGTTGGTGAATGCTCTTGCAACCTTCATGAGGCTGATGGATGACATCTTGCGTCCAATCACCAACTCATTTGTAGTGGTATACTTGGATGACAACCTGATCTTCAGCCAGAGTTGGGAAGAGCACCTCTACCACATCTAATAGGTTCTCCAAACACTGCAGAAACTCAAGATGAGTTCCAATCTGGAGAAATGTGATTTTGGCATGGCCCAGGTTTAGTATTTGGGAAAAATTATTGATGAATGGGGGGTGCATGTGGATCTGGCCAAGATCCAAGTCATTCAGGATTGGCCAACCCCAACCACTCTGATAGAGCTCCACAACTTTCTAGGTCTTGCCAATTTCTACTATAGGTTCATGTTGGGGTTCTCTCATATCACTTAGCCCTTGAGTCAAGTGACCAAGGGAGGAGTGAAAGGAAAATTAATTTGGTATGAATATCAATAGAGGGCATTTGCAGAGTTGAAACATCGCCTCTCCTCTGTACCAGTTCTCACAATACTAGACTTGTAACAACCATTTGAGATCGAGATAGATGCCTCTAACTATTCTATTGGGTAAGTCTTTCCTCAACAGGGGAATCCAATGGCATATCACAGTGAAAAATTTTTAGACACAGTCTGGAAGTATCCCACTTATGATAAAGATATGTATTCCATTATGCAAGTCTTCCAACAATGGAAGCATTACATTTTGGGGAAGGAAATAGTCATCCACAAAGAGCCCTGACCCCTGCAATTCATACAGATGCAAAGGAAGTTGCAAAATGATCGCCATCAGAAATACAGTTCCATTTGAATATCATGTACAAGAAGGGAAACACTGATAATCTTGCAAACTGCCTCAGCCAACCATCGATCATGGCATTAACCATCGTACTCAACTCTTCTGGTCAGGAGACTTCTGATTGGCCACTTCTCTACAAAATGGATCCAAAGTTCGGCCACACATACCATACACACTTGGAGGGTCAACAAGTTCCATATTTTCACCTCCAGGATGATCTGTTATGCCACCTGGGACACCTTTGTGTTCCTTCAAGCGAGAGTTCCAAGATGATTTTGGAAGCACACTACATTCGGGTAGCTGGGCATTTTGGGGTTGAGCAAATGGCGGCAGTATTGCAGATAGTATTTCTATTAGCCAAATCTTTGACATGATGTCAGGAAGTACATCTAAAATTGCACTGTCGGTGCCATTTCCAAACCAACCATCAAGAAGCAAGGCCTCTATCTCTGTTGTCTACCCCTAGTTGACCTTGAGAATCCATATCCATGGATTACATGTCAGGCCTTCCTTCTACTAATCATGGCAATGACTATGTTTTTGTGGTCATCGAAAGATTTGCGAAGATGGACATTATGACGACCTACAAGAAAAATATCATAGTAGAAGCCACTGCTAAACTCTTATTTGAATGAGTATGGGTACACTTTGGGATCCCACAATCTATCATCTTAGATTGGGACAACAGGTTCCTCAGGATATTTTGGTCAAGTCTCTGGTCAATGCTAGACACCAAGCTCACTAAGTCCATAGCTTTCCATTCCCAAACTGATGGCCAAACAAGGGTCATCAATAGGATGATTGTACACATTCTGCACATGTAAAACTCAAAGCATCCACACACATGGGATGAGAGCCTCCCCTATGTCGAGCACAGCTATAACTAGGCTCTCCATAGCATAACTAACCACAACCCTTTTTAGGTGGGCTTCGGATTCCAACCACTATGTCCCATTGATGTGGTCATACCATTTGCAACGACTCAGGTAGATTTGACTCATGTCTAGTTCAAAGCTGATAAGGAAAATAGCTTCTATGAGCACATCCAACACATCCGCGAATAGGTCCATGACATATTTGACAAAGCCAATACTAAGTAAAAGCAACAACATGATCAACATCCGGTGCCACACAAGTTCTAGGTGGACGACAAAGTTTAGCTACATTTGTAGAGGGAGTGCCTCACTGGGCCCCACCGCAAGATTTGCTCGCTTCAATATCGGCCATACACCATCACCAAGGTTGTGGGAGATAATGATTTTGAGCTCAACATTCCCCCATTCCTTGGCCTACACCCAGTGTTCAATGTGGATCGCCTTCAGCCATACTGTCCACCATTACTGGACGCACTTGACATTGCACAACAACTCACACCAAAAGAGTTAAATCTAGACTCCATGGAACAAGCTGCAACTGATCGAATCATGGACATGCAGATCAAGAACACTCTCCAGTATAAGATCCATCTGTATTGGGTTGTCAAAGCCGACCAACTCCTGCACCAAGGTAAATGGCTCACCAAGGACCAAGTACAACATAAGTTTCCTCATCTCATCAAGGAACTCAATGCAATGGGGACCATCGGTTCCTAAGGGGGGAGGACTGATCAAGGTGGATATTTGTGACCACCTACTTATTCCACTTGGACCCTCACCATTGTTTCTTTTAGTTTTTTTTTTTTTTTCAGTTTCCTTAATTATAGCACAATTTACTATTTTTGGCAGTTTTTCGAGTCTTGAACTTCCCGAGTCATTTTGAGGCCCTAAATGATATTTTTTGGTGAAATTCCTCTAAAAAATTATAAATAAATAATGTTAGCAATTGTATTCCTCAAAGAGATCTTTCCAATGAGGTATCGTACACATCAAATGGAGATAATATGACCAAATTACAACCTCGGGAAGTTGACTACCCAACTAATCCCACTGGGGCCCATAAACTCTTGGTGTTACATCTCCTCGGGTTAGGGTTTTGGTTGTTTAGTGTTTTCTCTTATTTTTCAATAATAAAAAGGCCATTGAGCCTCATTGTAACTTATTTTAGAGGCACGTAGCCACCACATATCTTCTTAGGGGTAAGCTACCATTGCCCAAGCTAGTCTTATTTCCATTCTATTTGTAAGCATATTTCAGTATTTGATAATAATGGAATGAAGTGTTATTTTTTCTGCATCTTTGTATTTACAGTTATATATTTCTTTCATTCATGTTTAAATCTGGATCAGTTTGAAATGTAATGGTTGACATTTAGTATATGATCTTTACTTTATGCAATTAGAGTAGGTTTCTTTCCTTGTATTTTCTTTCTTGCAATAGGTTAAGGTTTCCATTTCAAGGATTTCATTTTCTGCAATTAGTTTAGGATCTGATTTTATTACGTTCACTCCAATACATCATGCCATTAGAGGAAGAACACATTTTATGTTTCACATATATTGTCGATACCTCTTTAGTTTGTACGGACCCTGAGTTGATAACTAAAGTTGGTAGCCTTAGGAGTTGCAACATTCTTGTTGAAAGACAGAGGCTCATCAACTATATAAGATGGGGTCGGATGGAGTCATACTCTAAAATGTACTTGAATAAAGGCACAATATTCTAGTAGAAGCACATGGTGGTGTCACTGGAGGACACTATGTAGGTAAGGATATTGCACAAAATATCCTATGCGCAGGACTATGGTGGTCAACAGTACATAAGGATTCCAAGGAATACTGCAGTGCATGCGATGTGTGTCAAAGGATCGGGAGACTATTGCGAAGGGATGAACTTCCATTAAATCCATAGGTCACATTACAAGAATTTGATAAGTGGGTGATTTACTTCGTTGGGCCTATTCAGCCACTAGGCAAAAGGATGGGGGCACATTATATTATCAGTGCAACAAAATACTTAACCAGATGGGTTGGGGCATAGGCTGTGAAGGATTGTAGCACAGACACTATTGCGAAGTTCATGTTTGAGTTTATTTTGTCAAGGTTTGGATGCCCAAAAATTTTAATGAGCGACAGAGGGACACACTTCTTGAATAAGACAATTGCAGCTTTGACAGAGGATTTCTATATGTACCATAAAAATAATACAACATATTCACCCCCAGGCGAATGGCACTATTGAAGCTTTCAACAAGATCTTGAAGAATTCCCTCACAAAGGTATTCAATGTTAATAGGAATGATTGGGATGTGCGCATACCAGTGGTTCTATGGGCCTATAGGACTACCTTTGAGAAATTAACTGGGAAAACACATTTTCGACTGGTCTATGGACAAGAAGGAGTAATGCGATGGAGTACATAGTGCCCAATCTAAGAATTGCAACAACGACCAAGATGGTAGAATGTGACATAATTGAGGAATGCCTCACATAGTTGCTAGCATTCGAGGAACACCGCTATTTGGCCGACTTTCATCAGCAGGTACAAAAAGCTAGAGAAAAGGCATGGCACGATTGACACATCAAGCAGTGCACCTTCAAAAATGATGATTTGGTAGTAGTGTATGACAACAATTTTACCAAGTTTCTGGGGAAGTTTCAGACACACTGGCTAGGACCATATATAATTAAGGACATTTCCAATGGTGGCATAGTTCAGGTTGCGAAGCAGAATGGGGAAATATTTTTGGGCAAGATTAATGGGAGTAGGCTAAAGGCTTATAGGGAAAATCATGCCCTTGCACGATGACTATATGGATGTCAGAAAGTCTTAGCACTTCTAGTAGTTGAAAGAAAGCACATAACCATAAACTACATTGCCAAGGAAAAATTTTGTTGAAGAAGGAAGGCTACACGATGTGTTGAAGGAATGTGCAGATGGAAGCTGTGACAAGGTAGTTGTGCCATAAGGAGGATTGCCACACAGTCTGCATAGAAAATGACCATTGGAACATCTACAGTTGATTTTATGGCTATCTTTTCATTAAAATGCGAGGGGGAAGTGAATTTAAGGCGCAAATCTAGGATGATCTACTGCAAAAATATCACATTTATGTGCAAGATTTATGGCAGAATGGACAGTTTGAATTCAAATCAAGTTATAAATATTGCACCCTGCTCCACAATTGACCACTTTGGTTCTTGAGAATTTGTTATGTGTTGTTGTGCTTCAAGAGCTAAGTGAAATGTTGTATTTCTAGTTACCCTATTTGGCTTGAAGTTGAGTAAGAATTCTTGAAGAGAGGAGTAGGAAATATCGTGACTGCAACATGCTAGTCCCTACTATGGCACCTAGGTCATAGAGGCCAAAATTGACTGCCTCCGTGACAAAGCAAAAAAGGCCACAGCAGGCCCCAGTTAGAAAATTATTGTGCAAAATACCAACTGAGCATAGACAAAAGGGTTGTATAGATAAGAAAAAGAAGCCTTTAGAACCCCAGGACCTGGATAAAGAAGAGCTAACTATGGGGACTAAAAATATCAACGAAGAGGGGATGGAGCCAATTTCTCAACTGCCACCATATATACCCCTAAGGAAACCAACTACCAAAGTAACTAAGGACCCTAACTCATTGAAATTCAAGGTATTCATGCCTTTGGTGCTATAGGAAGTACCTATTGAGGGCGACTTGTTGGCCTGGGTACCATTTCTGAAGATCGAGGACAGGGATTTGGGTGACCATGAGAAACTTCCACAATTAGAACCCAGTAAATACCTGCAATTAGTCTACTATGAGGAGGCAGGAATCACACGGCTTGATCCAATGAAGTGGGCTACTGGTATTGAGCACGCATGGTTTCTCAACATGTTTTATGTCCCGCATTTTAGCCATAGGATTATTATTACCATCTGTGTGCGTCAGTTGTTGGTGCTGGTTCATGATGGGTGCCTCTAGTTGGCAGGGGCCATCCCAATTAATGATATGCTAGTCGACATAATCACAGTGCTACCCTATCAGGATGCAAACCCCGCAGACACTTTTGTGGGGAAATCACAGGAGAAAACGCTTGCAGATAAGATGAAGAACAACTTTGGATTGGTGAAGAAGTCACGAGGATACGCCATTAGCTCTATATTGGATGAATTTGTGTGGTTTGCTGCATAGATCTTGGCAAGAAAAATAATGAGGAAGTTTCTTGCTGATGAAGTACCGAGAGCAGTGGTATCCTTAGCTACACATTGCAGCCAAGAGGTTCGATTCAATTGGGCTAAGTATCTCTACCAAGAATTCTTGGAGGGTTGTCACAAAGCCCAATAGGAGGGGAAATCATATTTTAAGGCTGATTTCCATCATGTATACATTGTCGCGAGGTGAAATATGATGAAGAAATGGAAGATGTTTCTATTTTTGGTCATTGAAGATGATATTGTACAATTAGTCGTTAAGTGGTTGAATGACTCACTTCTTCCCATAGAAATTGTGGAAAGTGTGGTGGGCACTAGTGGCGAAGGCACAACAAGCACTGGTAAACCAACACAAAAGGAAAAGAAGAAGGTGACCATTGATCTGAAGAAAAATACCATGTAGGAACTAGAGGGAAAGCACAATGAAGAGTCGCATATTGAAGAACTAAATCAGGGTACTGAAGGCCCCTTTGTAGACATGGAGAGCATTGGTTCTCCTTTGTTTCTTAAAAGGAGACAAAATTCAAGTGCAGGAGGCACACACAAGAAGCACAGTTTGATAAGACTACTGGTACGGAGGCCATGGTCCTCACTGAGGGGGACCTTGATGAGATTGGAGACACTATACAAACTATGACACAAGAAATTTGGGTCGATATCGAAGATCAATACCAATCTATTCTATCAAAGGTTCAAGTAGGTCTCACAGAGTTGCAAGTTCAGGCGAGCCAAGTTCAAGCAAGCATGGTTCAAGTGAGCCAGCCTCAAGCAAGCACGAATCCAACAATATCAGGTAATATGCAGTCATTCCTCACCTTAGAACTTCACGTTGTACAATTACTTGATGGATCCTTGTATTTGAACGAGATTGTGGAATGAGAGAGTTCCCAACTTCCCAAAGACATAAGTATTAACCTCGCGATGCTCCCCATCTCCACATTGCATGAGCTACACTAAGGTGGAGCAGATGAGCCTAAGGTGTGAGAGAAACAGGCTCTCATGGTGATCAAGGATGCGTAGATCACCAGTTAATAGATGTGAAATGAAAATTATATATCTCTCCAAGACGATGAAGAGGTAGCTGCAAGATGAGCATAGCTAGAGAAGGCCATTTCCAAAGTATGCAATGAGCTCCCCAAGCTCCAGATTTAGTCGAATGCTGCTTCCGAGGATAAGGTGTAGCAATTGGAAGATGCATTCTAAGAATCAAAGGCACACGTGGATAGAGTTTGTTTCGATTTGTAGCTCTAAATCACTGAGCATTAATTGAAGTTGCAACCGACAACACCTAGAGAGCAGTGCGAGGCTACCATCAGAACAAACAGGGTGAAGCTCGATGGTACAGTAAAGGAGTGTAGTCATCTATTTGATGAATCTCTAGAACTGTAAGCTTTGATGTAGGAGGACCCACAAGTGAAGAAGATCGAAGTTTCCATTCGAGAAAAGTAGTTGCAGTATGATGAGGTAAAGGAAACGGTGCACACCCTAGCCCCTATGCAACGATCTTCCTATTTGAAAGAGGGTACATCCCTGGAAGGATAGATAGAGGATATGTGGAAGAAGATGCAAATCATCACTACATGAATGTAGCCATGGGAGGAAGAAGAAAGGCAATTCTCACAGGCCGTCGAACGTGTGCTTAAAAGTATGTTGTAGATGTGGTGAACCACTGTCTTAGTAGTAGATAGGCTAACTATGGAAAAGTTGGTCAAAGAAGTTTGACAGGAAGTAGTTCAATGCATAAAGACACTTCACCCAATGAGGTCTTTATTCACAAACCTAGAATAAAAGATCCAAAGTGTACCTTCGGAGTGACTCAAGGATGAGTCACATAATTATGTTGGGTGCCTGTTGGGATGGGGTCCCTTGGGTCAAAATTTGTTAAAATATTGTGTGTCTCTACATTTTGAGGAGTGGAACGTGAGTAGCACAGGTCAAATAGGAGCCAAGGGGTTTTAGGAAGGTCAAAAACCCTCATATTTTGGTATTGTTTTGAGATCCTCCCATGGTTTGTGGACCATGGTATTGTAATAGTGAAGGATATATAAAGGGATGTCTTAGCAAGTCTAAATCATAAAATCAGTCACTTGTTATGGTATGATTTTGGGTCTATAATTGGATATCTTTTTGTCTTTTTGGGCGAAGGGAGAGGCTCCTGCAGCTGAATGCGCGGAGACCTTGGTAAGTCTGTAGTTGAGTGCATGGGCCCCTGTAGATGTTTCGCAGGATTTAGAAGAGTTGTAAAGAAAGATCTAAAGTAATAAAAAGATATTTGAAACAAAATTGTGTCTATTTTTTGCACTGTGTATTTTCGATATTTATGTGCAACTGAATGATAATTATATGTATTTTACCTTAATTTCTCCACGAAGACCTAGATCAGATATTATATGTTATTTTATGCATGATAAGATAGTTACGTGCAAATTTTAACTTTCTGTTGAAGCCTCGAAAATTGGGTCAACAACAAAGGGGATACCCACCTGGTCCGGACCTTGGTTGGCAGCTCCTTATCCGTTTGGTATAGCGGGTCCGACTGGGGATAACGGGCCCAGTTTCCCGATCTTGGGTGTGTGTGTGTGTAGAGTTGAACTATGTTGATCTAAGAGTATTTTAAAGCTAATCTAATTCAGATTCTTTAACTTTACTCTATGCTATTGTAATCTAGTGAGAAACAACACATCTAATCTACACTCGGGGTGTATATCTTCTATTATGCGATCTAAAAAGATTTCGAACAATAACTGGTAATAAAGATCATTCAGCTATCATAAGAATAGAAATCATTAAAGATAAACCACTTTGCATAAGAAGTTAGGTAAAACAGTTGTGAACAGCATATCGCATAATAAGTTATTCATATGTCAGACACAAACAATATGACTCCACCGTACAAAAGTGCCAAATGATAACCCATACATTCATACAATGACATATAAACAGCTGAAACTATAAATCACTTAAAGAATCTAAGCATGAATAGTCAAGAGATAAAAGTACCATTTATGATTGGTTCCACTCATAAGCATCAAGCAACAATGATTTATCTCTCCTTGCTCTAACATCTACTAAGAGTACAGAAGTGCAACATCAGTAGCAGATATCAAATGCAAACATTAATAAACCTTGATCCATCCATTCATCAAAACCACTTCCAAGGGCACAAAAGTGCATGTTCTGAGGACGAGTTTTTGACAAATCTCTGGACCCTTCTCTAAATGCCTGAGAAGGGTTTAAATACTGCTAGATAATTAACTTGAATACATAAATTTAGGATCCGGTTTTCAAATGACCGTCTTTTTGATAAAGCAAATTATTTCTAAAATTAAATCTAACTCTGAACTATTTCTGTATTTGCTCCTTAGTGCTGTAGGCATGCAACATTCATCTAGGAAGAGTCGGTTGGTTGCCTTCCCCTTTCGTGTGTGCTATAAAAATAGAAGTAACAATAGTTGGCACCACTTTCTGGTGAACTATAAGATATTTTAGAGAATCTCCCGCTGACTGGGTGTATACTTGATAATAACTCAAATTTCGCTTAAACTGGTTCTGCTTTTGCTATTTCGGTTTCTGTCTTTGCGAATGACTTGATGAGTTAAAAGACTTTACTTTCTAAGCAATTCTCTGGATTGAAAATTGCCTCCGTTCTTCGTGTCGGGCTTTTCTGGTGTGTAAGTTTCAGGTCTTTTTGTAATCATGATGCTTTTGTGCACCTTTGATTCTGAGCTTCAGATGACCTATCGGTCATTAGCATCTGTTGAGTGATACTCTGGAATCTGTAGTCCTATCATATGTGGCACCCGTTTCTAAAGAGATCTCTTCTGTGTTCTCCGAGCATTGGCGCTTTCCCCTTTTCCTTAGATGTTTCCTGCAAAATTGCTCCACGTTATTTCCTGTTTTATAGTTTG
>APFE030870481.1:0-99858 GCA_000404065.3 Pinus taeda | reverse complement strand
ATTTTATCGTGCGTACAGGAAGCACCTATATGAATGTTTTCAATAATTCTGGATTTAACTGAAATTTCAATAGGAACCATTCGAGAGATATTTCCCAAATTTAACTCAGAATCAGGATGTTGCAATGGATTTTGTGGTTCTTTGACATAGTTAGTACTAAAAATAGATGAAAAATCATTTTCAAAATGATCAAGCTCAGGTAAAAACGAAGATCGATGATGAAGATCTTCCCATGGTAAATCATCAATAGACAAAAGTTCACGAATTTGCTCATCAATATGAACAGGATCAGAAAATGTTGTTGAAGCTGAGGTTGATATCGAAAGTGATTCTCCATGGACCACATTCATTGGATCAGTTTTGGTTGAACAAGAGCCAGAAAATGACTGTACAACCTGATATGCAATTTCGAAGGGACTCAAAGGCATCACGTTACTAAATGAATCCACCGCTGAATTGGAAGGTGTGATCCAAGGATCATCAAAAGCAATAGTGTTCGATGAAATCATATGAACAATTGCAATAGAAGGCGATACATTAGGAGGAGGGAAGGAAAAAGTTCCTAGTAAACTAGAATCTTTAATCAAACCTACCCCAACATCCTTGTAAGGGATAGTTGTTTTACCGACATGTTGAATACTATCTGAAGAGGCTGGGTCGGATGAAAAATAAGTCAGCTGGTCTATCGTAACGATCTTTCCTTTATGAGGAAACTTGGTAAGCCGAAAGACCGATGAAACAATAGCAGTCATAGCGTAAGACCAACTGCAACCCAAGAGAAGGTTGTAATCTAGAGGGGCATCAACCACTTCCACATCTAGATTTACAGTTTTGCCTTTGACCCCTATAGGTAAATCCTGCAAAATGCAAAAAAGATGGAACCCTCGGCCATCAAAAGCCTTTAGAATCGTCGGAGACTGATTGAGTGTAGGAGAACCAAGTGATCTCCAACACTGGATCGACATAATACAAGTAGAAGCTCCCTCATTAATCATAGTCCGAAAGCAAGGTTTGTTTTTGACTAACACTAGAATCTAGAAATCCATTTGATGAGGTAGGTGAGGTGTACTATTCTCTAAATCAAAGATTATTAGGTTCGAATCCTGAATATCAACAACTCCTATAGCAGACAATAGTAATTTACGCTTTGCTGGGCATGATTGTAGCACTTCCAATGCTGACATTGCTGAAGGGGAAATAGCTAAGTCTTCAACAATGTTATAATCCTGAGAAGCTATCGCATGTGGATTGAAAGCTGATTTCTGAAGTATACCTTTAGCAGGCGGTTTGATTACTAAGTCAGGGTTAGGTTTCTTGATCTGTAGCGGATCAGAACCAAGAGGAGTTGTAGTTGATGGGTTTGAATTAGAAGATTCTGCTTCTTTACCACAAACAAGATTTTTACTACCATAATCTTACGATCGTGTCACAATCCTGACATGAGACATCATCATAAAGGGTTCTTCTGAGGCATTTGAGAAAGAACCAATCATCTTACTATCTTGATTAGGAAAAGGATCCTTCAAGACAGTAGGCGTTTGAGAACCTTTGACGATTTTCGAAACCTCTACTCGATGTGGGCAGTATTTAGTAAAATGATCCTCATCATAAATGAGACAAGGATAGCGAGGTTTACGTTTCTCGTCAGTAGATTCATTTTTATCTGTTTTCTCTTTTGAGTTTTGTTTGTTTTTCTTCTTCCCATTCTTTTTACCACCGGATTTTGATTTGGCCATAGATGATTCTATGACATGGATATTGGCAGGAATTTTAGTGGAAGAGTCTCCTGTCGGGGAATTTGGTAAAGTTATAATAGGATAAGAATTCTTTGAAGATTTCTTCTTGCTTTTAGTACTAATTGAACCAATCATACCATCAGCGGCATGAGACCCTGAAGGAGCTGCAGTTATTTGATTGTGTTTCGGAAGGTCGGGGATTTTTTCATGTAAATTACCTAACTGCGTATAGACGAGGTCAAGGTACTGAGCCTGAGCAATTAATTTCTCTTCGGTAATAAATCCTGCCTTAGCTACATATTCAGTGATTTTAGGTAACAATGATTTAACAAACCATTCTGCTAAAATTTGATCCGGAATAAAAACTTTCACTAAACGCCTTCTACGTCGCCATTCATGGATATGATCAAAAATATATGTTGACGTAGATTGCTTTAATGAAGTTAACAATTCTCTTCCATTGTCGTATCTAACAGGCAACTGAAAATGAGTTAAGAAAGAAGTGGCTGACTGACCAAAATTGTAAAAGGAGCCTTGTGGTAACTCAATGTACCATTTGGCAGCAAGACCAATCAGAGTTCGTTGAAAAAGACGTAAGCAAATTGAATCATCAATAATGGAATTAGATGCACACCAAAGGTGATAAGTCATCACATGATTTAACATATCTTCTCCTGACTTACCCTCGAACTTCAGGATATCACTGGGCAACTTATTAGTCATTGGCAGCCAATACGGAAGATAGTAAATAGGATTATTCATAAGGCAAGACAAATTAGGTAAATCCAAAGTTGCAATAAATGGTAACTAACGGTTAGGGTCATGAAAACCTTGGGTAACAAGACCAGCCCCAAGAGGAGGATATCCAGGATAACCTGGAATTGGATTTGCATTAGGAATATTATAACCTCCTGGGAAACCAGGATTAACCGGACTAAACTGGGGTTGTTGAGGTTGTTGATAAGTATAGCCAGGGTACGATTGATATTGATAAACTGGGTTTTGTATAGTAGGACCGAATTGGTACTGTCCCTGGTATGATTGATAAGTGAATTGCGATTGAATTGTGACAACCGTACTTGGACCATCTTGTCCTGCAGGCATCTGGACCGAAGTTTGAACTATAGGTCCTGACTGTGGTAAAGAGGCTTGAGGAGTTTGCATTGATGTAGGAACAATAGAAACTGAAGCTATCGATACTCCAGAAACATGTGTGGTAGGTTGAACAGAAGCTGCAGTAGTTGCAACAGCAGTTTGAGGCAGAGTTCGAGGTGAACTAGGCCCAGACTACTGAACTACACCAGGTGCAGAAGTTTGAACAGGAGGCTGGACAGGTTGTTGGGTTGGACCAGAAACCAAAGATTGTTTAGGTTGACTTGATAACTGCACATTAGGTTGCATAGTCTGTTGAGGTTGAGATGGATACCACACCATATTCATTCCAGGGTATGGAGCCATAAAAGGTTGTGCATATGGAGGACCGTAATCGAGTTGAACGTAGGGCTGATAATTAAGCGGTACGTTTCTAGCTCCTTGTACAAATGGTTGAACAAAAGATGGTTGGAAACTTTGAGTTGGGTACTAACCTTGAGGTTGATAACCCTGAGGCATGTACTAAAACTGGGGTTGACCTTGAGGTATGTATTGAAATTGGGGTTGACCTTGAGGTATGTACTGAGTTTGGGGTTGACCTTGAGGTATGTACTGTCCCGAAGGTATGTACTATCCTTGAGGTTTCCCTCCAGGCAGTAACTGACTACCTTGAGGTTTCCCTCCAGGCGGTAACTGACTACCTTGAGGTTGCCCCCCAGGTGGTAACTGACTACCTTGAGGTTTCCCTCCAGGTGGTAACTAACTACCTCGGGGTTGCCCCCAAGTGGTAATTGACTACCTTGAGGTTGTGGATTTGGAATACTACTAGACATCATAAGAATTTTTTCTGCACTCAACACTTGAGTTTCATTATTATTAGTTGATATCTCATGTTCAATTGGTTGAGGAGATGCTCTTGAAAAAGTACCAGTGAGTGACTGGTACCCCAAAGGAACAGAAGGATCGCCATATAAATTTTTTTCCGGTGTTTGGAAAAGCATAGATGACTGTCTCGACATATTCAATGGAGGATAATAACCTCTAGGTGTAGGATGAAAATGAATTCGAGGTGGTGAAAAATTAAGACCCGAGTTTTCTAAAAAAATATTCAATGATACATACCAAGCATCACTCCTAAAAGGATTGTAGAAAATTGATTCATGCTCCCTAAGTTCTATAGTTGGTTGATTTTCAGGAAGAGTTACGTCTTCGTCCGGACTAACAAGCTCTT
This sequence comes from Pinus taeda, assembly GCA_000404065.3. Lineage (NCBI taxonomy): Eukaryota > Viridiplantae > Streptophyta > Pinopsida > Pinales > Pinaceae > Pinus > Pinus taeda. Next base: position 95,799 of record APFE030870481.1, on the reverse strand, counting down.
CAATAGAAATGAGGCCAGAAGGAAGATTTTGGGCAATGATATTTCCTACCCTGGGTGAACCAGGACCATTGGAAGTTGGAGAAGAAAATCCTGAAGATGGAGTAGCAATAGGTTCAGTTTCAGGCTCAGAAATTTCAGGTTCTTCAGCTAATTCACTGGTAGGAGAAATACTACCAATAACTTCAGAAAATGAAATTGGTTAAGAAATATACTCTGTTGTTTGGACTTGATAATCAGGATGAACAATTAAATATGACTCTCCAGCTTTTGGTGACCCAACTCTACTGTCACTAGGTGATACAAGATCTCGTAGCCCTTAAAGTTGGCTTGGTGTATTCTTAGGAGGTTTCCCCCAAAGTCTACGAGATTTTCTCGGTAATTCGGCCACGATTAAATATTTAATTACTCTCATGCAAACAAAGAAAATCTCAATAAAACCACCTAAAGTCTCTAAAGAAACAAAGAACTGAATCACACGCCTAAAAAAATCTAAGAGTTCAAACCACACACAAACAGTAACTTCCCATACTAAAAACACTAGTTGGTGATGAAATCCAACATCGTAGAATTTAATACAGAAAGGGCGGTTGGAACAGTTACCCCGACAACCTGCTTAATGAAACAGACTGGCACAAGTTTCTTCACAAAAACATCTCGAGTGAAGAGAACCTCCCAGAGAGTCCAAGTGAGTCTAGTCGACGTCTACTCCAGGTACAGTGAGACCCGTCCTTCACCGTCACCTTAGGAAATAATCTTAAGTTTATGGACACTAAGGTTGTAACAACAACAAATACAACTAGGGGAACAGTCTACGATCCGATCTACGTGCAATGGCAGAGTAACAAAGTTCAATCCCCTTGAGGGCTCCTCGACATGATCAATCCTAGGTTTACCAACAAGTAACCCCAGGCTCCTCGACAATGGTTAATCCGAGGTTTACTGTTTATAATACGCGCAAATCTTCTATCTTTCCCAATGAAACATACTTGATTGTCTCAAAGGTTCGGACATGATCTCGTGATTGACTCCTTTAAGAGGAGTTTCCCAAAATGTATCAATTACAATTGGATTTATTTCCTACCGCAAGATATAGCTACTTGTTTGTTTTAACTATCTTGCAGAGTTAATTACTTCCTACTCCGAGATACTAGCCTAAGCTATATTGGTGATAAGAGACCTAGAAATAAAAAAGATTGCTAGATCAATTTTAATTAAGCGCTACTTTTATGGGTTGTTATTTAAGTCAATAGGTATGGAAATGAAACTTTGATGGTGTGAAGACTCGACTCCAAAAACACTAAAAAAAATGCACCTAAAATGATAAACAATTCGTTTTTTCTTCAATGAATTTCTAGCTAAAAGAAAGAGTTCGAGAATGCAATTCTTTGGGAAACAAATCTTTCTTTCAACATGTAAATGAAAAGAAAATATTTTTGTCTTTTTCAATAAGAACTCAAAATGAGACTACTAATTATGCTCACAATAACTCCCTTTCCTTTTTCAAAACTCGAAACTACAAAAAACAATTTCTTCAAAAGAGAACTATAATTTCTAGAAAACACTCAAAACTACAAAACTAATCTTGAGATCTAAAAACCTAATTGAATAAAAGCTTCAATTCTTTTTTAGGACATTTTACTTAGTTTTTCAGTAAACTAAGGATCCATTCGTTCAGAATAACAAATCAATCAAAAACATCCAGATATGTTTTCTTTAATAAAAATGAAGTTCAAAACTTATAACCAAGTTCGTTCAAAGATTTGCAAAGAGAAAAGAAATCTATTTCTCACAAAGGACAGATTTCACAACCCAGTTAGACTCATCATGAAGACAAAAAGACACTAGGGTAATCTAAGGTTTCTCAGGCTTCTGATCTTTGAGTCACTACAGAGACCAAGTGAAAACCACTCCAGACATGCAAAACTTCTAGAAAATTATCTAAAACAAAAATACCAATGGAACTCACTCACAAGAGATTTTTGACAGAACACATGCAGATCTAGGTAGACACTAAAAGTCGTAAATGAAACCTAAACTTAACTGGAAGAAAACATTTTAGGTTTTTCAAAAAAATTTACAGGGTCCACAGGCTTCCAGAAGAACCAGATGCGGTACCGTTCTGTGTACTAAAGGATGAGTGCAGAGATACCCGCACTATCTGTAAAGAAAAAGTGCGGTCCCTCGAAAACTTCGAAAAAAACAAAAAAAAACCAGATTCTAAAAACTACCCAATCCAACACACATCAAGAAAAAACCAGAAACGAGAACAAGTTTCTCAAGTCAAAGACAAAGGAAAACCAAAAACCAAATTCAGTTCCCCAGCAGAGTCGCCAATTTGTTGGCCGGATAAATCGATCTTGCGGACAAGGTCGATCTCCCTAGTATCAAAACATAGTCTAGCAACAAGCAGGACAAGCAAATCTATCTTTCTCTAAACATATACGATTCATAAACAAAAACTATAAAGGTGTTTAGGCCCTACCTTAAGCCCAACACTAGTTTGTAGCAGCCATCCTTCAACCGTCTAAAAGAGTTTCCTTTTGAGAACCTGTAATCATAAACAAGCAAACATCAAATAACACCTGCATAGCTAATATCACAAATCATGTCCATTATGGTGATCAAGGAATCCATAAAATAAACCATAAAACAACAGCTTATTGAGAAAAACAAACTTATTTGTATTAACTTTGAAGTAGAAGAACCTTACAACCTTTTCAGCCTTGATGTTGAACAAGCTCTTCCCACGGTCCAAAATAGGAATCTCCTTTACTTTGATAAGCCTTACACTCTTCCAAATGAGATCAAAGAGGTAGGTAATCTATCCTCATAAAATCTCAATTAAGAAGACTAAGTTCCAGCAGCATTTCACCTCAAAAATATTCAGCTTTCAACCTCTTCAGTAACCAGCCCAATGCTTCATTTTATAGTGCAGAGGAGGGAGGTTATAGGTCCACCTATGAAGGGATAGAGTCCTCCTTCAAAGGGATAATATCCTCACATCAAGGGGTTAGTTCCTTAAGGTATGGGATGCATGAACCTTAAGGGAGTGAACTTGCCACCTCAAGATTCCTTCCAGAAGCTTCTAGAAATGACTCAAAGTGAGTTTTTAAGAATATACTTGTGCCTTTTTAACTTTTACAGGGGTCCGCACCCATAACACAGAGACAGAGCGGTCAAGTGCACAGAAGACATGACCATTAGGTGCGGGACCGCAGGTAATGCTAAGAGAAAGTGTGGAACCAGAGTTTTAGAGATTTTTAAGGGCTTTCTCTTATTTTCAAGGCTTGATATGAGGAACTGACGCTTAAGACTTGCAAAGGAGGAAAGTATGAGTGGTAATGGACTCATACAGATTGCAGAATGTCAAGGTGACAATTTTTTGTACAACATCTCCTCCTTGGGACATGTTTTTCTTGAAACTTCTACTTCAATTTGAGGTAGAACTTGGTGGTAGAGATTGTAATAATCTTGCTCTCCTTTCCAAAACCTTCTCCTCAATGAGCTTCAAAACACGTTCACTTGCAAACAACAGTCAATTCCTCCTTGCACAAAGAAAACCATAGATTTGATACCAACTTGATCTGAGTTGGGACAGACTAGTAATGTTGTGCTAATTCCCCTCATCATAATATAAAAATGTGCTTGAGGTTTAAATCCAAAATAACAAGTAAAATCATGAATTTTATGTGTGTTTTACTTAAGTTAGTTTCATGAAGAAAACTTAAAACATGAAACCAAAACATTAAATGGAAGCATGCATCAAACAATAATACACCAACATTTGATAAAGGAGTTCGCCCATCTTGGGCTACATCTCCTTGGATCAACTATAAAGGCATGACCCCTTCTCATTATGCTCAATGTCAAGAAAAGAAGAGTACACAAGTTGTTGAAATGGAATGGCTAGTTTCTCCTTCAAAGAAACAACTTCCTATAAAAGTTCTCACTCCATACACATGTTAACCTACAATTAAACATGTAAATCTTTAGCAAACACAAGCATCTTACACCAAGAACCCGTACTGCAACTTCCAAGAACATAAACAATACTACAATACACTTGAAGTACTTAAACAATTCTCTTTCTCCATACACATATAGAGCAAAGAAGAAATAAAGCTACAACACTATTGTAATGGCTGCTGCAGAAAGCACATGGAGGCTGGAAGACCCCTGCAAGATCATCTCCACCTTCATACTCCTCCATAAACTGAATCAACACTCTGGCTGACCAGAGCATCCATAGGCTTCACTTTGCAAAAAGCCTATTCAGAAGTGCTCCTTTGCTCTTGAAACTTTTTCCAATGAGTTCAGAATGCCCAAAAATGGCAATCTAGCCTCTTTTTGCAATCCATTTGGTTGAAAATTGCCTTATTTATGACTTATGCCAGTCTCTCAACAATTCACTCCTCCAAATCTGGCTTACTACCGGTTAAATTGAATATCCGCAGTTAAAACTGGCAGTTCCGCTGAAATTAGCGGTTCCACCGAAACTAGCGATTCCGCCATCATTCCCACCTATCTCACAGTTAAGGGTCGATTGGTCACATGTGGAGTGGTGGTCCGGCGGTTAAGGCTTCGGTTCCGCAGCCTTGTCAGAAATCGCAATTGCAATCGGTTATCGGTAGAGAGACAGACGTTAACACTTCTTCAGAAACTATAATCATCGATCTAGTGGACCTGACGAGTTATAAATTACAACTTTGAAAACATATCACGTCTGAGACTTATTGCAATCGGAACTCATTGCATTTCGCTGTCGGCGATCACTGTTGGAACCATATCGCAAATCACAATCATTTTCGGCGATTGCAATATGTAATAAATTGCATCGCAACCGGGCTTCATCGAGAGCCAATTTTAATCATTATGCGATATGCAATTACGATCGTATCGCATCGCAACCTGCTCTGTGGCGGGGACCAATTCTTCAGTACTTGTCCACCTCTGATATGCGATTTGCTGGAGCCAATGGCAACCTGCCACTTGGCTTCTCCTGATTCGTTGGGACCTTTTCCATGTCATCTAGTCAACCCCGAACTTTGACTTGCTCTAACTTATGCATACGAGATCAGATTTGAGTGTCGTTCACACTATTGGATTTAGAATGACAAGCTCTTCGATATGAAGCTAAGCTTATCAGGATTCTGACACTTTGATTTGTTTGGCAAACTTTGAGCTCCTAATTAATCAATGCATTATTTGTTAGAATTGACTAATCTAACTGTCATGCGGAAAGAGTTATTTTTGCGGACAAACCTAACCTCCCTAGGAGTCTAAGACTCTCTAGTGACAAACAAACAAAACAAGAGCAATCCTTCTCTAAACATACATTATTCTATGAGAAACCAAGTGTTTTCCGATCTTACCTTAGGTCCAACGCTTGTTGTAGCAGTTCAGCCTTGCTGATCCAGGTGAGCTCCTCCTTCACTTTAAGACCTGCATACACTAACAAAGCAAACGATTACATAACACCTGAATATTTCATAAAACAAAGCGTATTCATCACATAGACCAAGGAGTACATGAAATAATTCATTAACAACAAATCATTGAGAAGAATGGACTTATTTGTATTAAGGAAACAAAAAAGGAACCATTACAACCTGAGCCTTGGTGTTGTGCAAGCTCCTCCCAGGGCCAACAAGAGATTTCCTCTACTTTGACAAGCTCACCCACTTCCAATATGGCAACAAGGAAGGATGTTGATCTCTCCTCACAAGTTAATAATGGAAGTCCTAATTCCAGCAGCATTTACCCTTTAGAATGTTCAGCTTTCAACCTCCCCTCCTTTGGCCCAAGGCCTGTATTTATAGTATTCTAGAGGAAGTTATTCAGTTCCAACATCAATGGGATACTCCCTCTTTTGGATGGGGTAGCTCCTCTCTTGATGGGATAAGCTCCTCTATCATAGGGGTGGATGAACCATCTGGAGGCGCTCAATACACGTCAAGAACTCTTCTAGAAGGCTCTAGAAGTGACCACAAGTAACTTTTTTAAAGATGAAACTTGCGCCTTTTGACTTTTACAGGGGTACGCACCCTAGCTTTAGTATACAGAGCGTATTACTACGCAGGTCTAATGTATATGGAGTGCGTACACGCAGGAAAGGTAGAGAGAATCTGCGTACCCAGAGATAAACATGTTTTTAAGTGACTTTCTCTCTTTTTGAGGTTTGACATGAAGAGCAGAGGTATTAGGCTTGACAAGGAGGATAATATGACTATTGATGGAGCCATATTAACTGTAGATAGTCATGGTGACAAATTTCAGTGTAACACCCCCTTTAAGGTAGGGAGATTCATTTCCTACCAGGGGTTGGGACAATCATGGGTTCATGAATGACAAAGGAGAATCATCTATGACCTGTAGAAACTAGGATGATGGCCATGATGATTGGGTAGAGCTCATGCATTGGATTTTTCCCATGTGCTAAATATGTTTGTCCCAACCATCTTTTTCATTTTGTGATACATCTTCCTGTTCAATGTGGTCAATTATGCTTTTACTTTTATTTTCAAGGGCATCAACCTTTGGGGCATCATTCTAGGCCCGACCCAAGGTGTGGGCAAAGGGAAGGAGAAAGATAACCCTATGTGGACCCATGTTGGAGAAATGATGAATGTGGTTATAATGAGTGGAAGGGGAGTGATATATGTGGATGAAGGAGTGGGACCACATAACCAAAATCAATGTTTCCCATGTAGTACCATCCCTAAAGCTCAAAGTTCAATGAAAGAGATCCCAAGGGACTAGGTTTCAAGGTTAACATCCAAAAGAGGTTTAGGGGACAAGAGCACAAACCTATCCCATTCTTTTCATTGAATCCCCCGCATTAATCCATGCCCATAAGTATCCATGATAAGAAAACTACAATACTCAATTACCAAATGAGAAGACATAACTTTAGGTTCAGCAGGCCCACCTACAAACATACAATCATAATAGATGGGTGAGGGACCATATGACTGGCTCAGGTGGCAAAGAAATGACACAACGAGCTAGTTGGTGGCTGCAAGGGGCTACTAACTGCCAACTGAGGAACATCTTGGAGAAATTTTTTCTCCTAAGGGACATCACCCACAAAATGGTGGGTAACAAGTCCAATTGGCATTAGTGAATCCATGCAACTACCATTCTCCATTAGAAGCATATCTCAGACCATATTCAATGGTGCCAAAAAATATCTCATAATATGTTTCGATGCAACCCAATATTTTGTGTGAATAATCATCAACAAAAGAGACATAATACAAGTTTCCACCCAAGGCCTGGTCATACACAGGCCCACAAATATCATAGTGCGCAAGATCCATGATTCCTATGGATCTATTATCACTGTTATTACATCTTCCTTTCACATTTTTCCAAAGGGAACATCCCTTGCAAACACCATCATGGTCAAACTTGATTTTTGATATGCCTTTAACAAAATATTTCATTCTAGTCAATGCTTTATAGTGAATATGAGCGTACCTTTGATGCCATAATGCACAAATATAATGATGTTATGTAGTAATGCTTGAATTCAATGTCCAAGGAGATGATATAGGCATCCAATTTGCACACCAATTGTTGATTTTCCACGATACTGGTGTTTAGGACAAAATCTTAAATCACTGATGCTACCAAATAAAGTATCACAACAATTCTACTTTACACAACAAAACAATATACAACAATAAATCTACTAGTGCAAAAAATGTACACAACTTTTTACACAATTTTGTAAAATAAATCAACTTTGTTATATTAATTCAACTGAATAATATAATAGTCTAGGGCTCTCATACCAAGGATAATTGCCCTCAAATATCCACTAGTACAAGAATACAAAATATAAGATACCCTAACGATCTAGCTGATGTAGTAAATGATCACACCTTATTTGTCGTATCCTATACGTTGCAAGTCCTTTGCTTCGATTTTGCAGTACTTGCCTCTATCAATGCACCAACTCCTTTAGTCCATTGAAATTGACTCACCAATCTACCCTCTAGCTGATCATAAGTCCATCTATCATCAACACACAGGGTCTTCAAGCTCACTAGATGCTCCTTCGTCTGTCATGGCAACAACACTTTGAGACTTCTATCCATTATTGCTCCTCAACACTTTTAGGACTTTTCTTCCCACTATAGGCTTCCTACATCGCTTCAATGAAGACTAACATATGGAAAGAGGGTTTCCACCTATCATCATCGAATTTCGCTTCTCCAATAATGAACCTAGGTTGTTAACAACTGCTCTTCCTGGTTGGCCAAACCTTGAGCTCCTCCAAAATGCCACTCCTAGAACCCCTTAGAGTTTTTATTAAGGTTTGTTCTTATCGATCCAACTGGGGCACTTTCACACTACCCTCCAACAATCCTAAAAGGCCCAATACCATACAAACAACCTAGGACCATCCAATCTGATCCAAACTAGGATCCAACACCTATCAACAAAGAAGGAGAAACATACCTAGTATCAAATTTGGGCTTCCAAAAATAATTGGAAATCCTCTCCTTAAGCTTCCAAACACCTTCTCTCAGTTGTGGTTCACCTCGAACTACAAATTGCTACCCTTCGCTACCCTTTAGGATAGGTCTATGCCCTAGTCAGGCATCTTGGCCCCCTATTCTAGTTGATTACAGACCCTCGACCCCTTCCGTAGCCTCTGATATGAATTGAAACCTATTTCTTGATGTCTTTCCCACACAAAATAGGTCACAAAAATAGCCCAGTACTCTCCTATTGAACTCAGTACTCGCAGCAGATCCTCATGACCTCCAAGCTATCGTAAGAGAACACATGAATGGCTCCTCTATCCTTCGCTAAAACTACCTTCTAATATCTGGCCCCAAAACAAAGATATTCCTTCTAATCGAGTTGCTTGTGTTGCACAAGAATGCTGTGAAATGCCTCCATCACTCACTTATATTTATACCAAACATAATGGATCCAAAAAAACATCCAAGAGGGCTTGTCCAACTGTCATTAGGCCTATTAACACTAGGCTGGTTTGATTTCTTCATGTGCAATCCCACACTCAGATTTTGATGATTTTCATTACTCCCAAATGCTCTCGAGGTCCTCTATTATCTCGAATCATCACATGACAAAATATCCTTATCGTTTCACACCCACAAGCTTGGGTGCAAAGCCCACACCTTGGGTTCCAATCCCATAAAGCTCTTTTATGGCACTCCAACCTCTAAACCCCGAACCCTAGGGCTTGGAGTACCTCCCAAGCTACAAATCTAAACACTCCCTCTTAGCGAGGGAGGTACTTCTAAAACTAGGAAGTAACTCATCATCATCACTCTCACTTCTTGCAACACTCCCCAAATTCCTGACGCCCAAAACTGCAACAATGCCTATAGCATGGACTATACCTCTCTTGAAAGTGTCATTATCACTAGAAGCCCCTTGCTTCTTCTTCTCGTGAATCATTTTTTGATTTCTCCATGATTACTTCTTGGCAGTTGTAAAAGTGCCTTTTCTCCCCACTGACCACACATTGTTCTTGGGTTACACAGTCTCCCTCTAACCCTACCAACTATCTCTACAACTTGACTCCCTATGAGCCTATGGAACATGGACCTTCTTCTATGGAACCTGTACTTGCTCCTCTGAAGCCTAGACCTGCACCTTCTTCTATGGAACCTGTACCTTGTTCTCCTTCTTCTTCTCATGATCTATAGGTTTACCCATCAACCTATATAGACTGTGCTCTCTAACTCCAATCACAACACCTGTGAAGCTATAGCCTCTGGGCTTGAGGCTTGCCTTCCCATCTTGGAACAAGAATTAAAACTCCTTCTGCTTGAACGCTGAAACATATATCACATTATATCTGAGTCTTGGTACAAATAATACATCTTGGAATCTCATCACCTGTTCTAAATCCATCCTAAATGGCATGACACCTGATCCTATGATCTCCTTCTGACTCCTGTCACCCAACACCATTTGAAACTTTGAGTCCCACTCAAATAGAGTCTCGAATATGTCTTGTGACCCTGTCATATGCTTTAACGCTCCATTTTCCACGTACCATGTAACCTTGTCGATGGTACCCTACGAGAAATGAGAGATCAAGGTAAAGTTATCCTTAACCAACCTTCTGGAGAGATCATCTATATCGATAGAAGTAGTGACACTTACGACCTAATTCCCTTTCTTATTCTCATCATCTCCTTTCTTTTTCTTCATCGAACATCTTGTCAAAAAATGACCCATCTCACCACAGTTGAAACACTTGATCTTACTCATGTCTTTCTTATGCTTTCCCTTCATTCTTGCTGCAAGTTCCACATCATCATTTGAAGCCTTCTTCTTTGGATGAAGATCCTCAACTCACAACTCTTCCTGAATGAATTCATCCCACTAACTATTCTAGTCTGGTAATGATCGCCTTGATGAAAGGATTACATTCCTTGATGAACCCTTTCAAAGCAATCCATACCATATCAAAATCTGCAATAGTCACACCGATAGTGACAAGCTCATCTCGAACTTGAGATAACCTAGTCATATATGAAGTCACCCCTTCACCCTGCATCATCTTGGTGGACTTGAACTTATCATCCAATACCAAAATCCAATTCTCGTTCTTATTGAGGAAAACATTCTGAAGAGGTCCACATCTCATGTGTAGTGTTCTTCTTGGACAAATGAGGTATGAAGGAATCTCTAACACCATCTAGGATGATCAACTTTTCCTTCATATCCATTTCCTCGTACACTTCCAGCTCCTTAGGGTCAGTTGGCTTCTTGATTTATTTCTCGGTGAATTACTAGATCCTGTTGACTTGCAATACCAACTTTATCCTTTCCTTCTTCGTGGATTATAGTTGGAAAACCCTTCCAACCTATCCTCATATTGGATACCAACCTACAACTTTGACATTTTAGTGAGCCCTTCACTTACAATGTGACCAACTCCCTTTTCAACTGCACTTCGCTATACAATTTGATTCACTGGCCCTTCAAAGTAGCTCTGAAACCACGTTGATTTTCCACGATACTGGTGTCTAAGATAGAATCTTAAATCATTGACGCTACCAAACCAAGTACGACAACACGTGTACTTTGCACAATGGAACAATATACAATAGTAAATCTGCTAGTGCAAAAAAATACACAAATTTCTACACAATTTTGTACAATAACCCAACTTTGTTATATTAATCCAACTGAATAATACAATATTCTAAGGCTCCCATACCAACGATAATGGCCCCCAAATATCCACTAGTACAAGAATAAAAAATACAAGATACTCTGACGATCTAGTTGATCAAGTGCATGATCATAGCTTCTTTGTTGTATCCTGTACAATGTAGGTCCTTCACTTCCATTTTGTAGCACATGCCTCTATCAATGCACCTTTAGGCCACTAAACTCAACTTACCAATTTTCCCTCTAGCTAATCATAAGTCCATCTATCATCAACAGATAGAGTCTTCATGTCCACAAGTTATTCCTTCATCCTTTAAGGCAACCACACTTTGATATTTCTTCCCATTGCTGATCCTCAACTCTTTTGAGACTTTTCTTCCCATTACAATGTTACTGTGTTGCTCCAATAAAGACTAACATAGGGCAAGAGGGCTTCCACCTATCATGATTGAATTTTGCTTCTCCAACAATGAACACAAGTTATCAACAATTGCTCTTCCTAGCTAGCCAAACCTTGGGCTCCTCCAAAATACCACTCCTAGCAGCCCTTAGAGTCCATACTAAGGTCTGCTCTCAGGGCTCCAACTTGGGAACCTTCACGTTGCCCTCCAACAGTCCTCAAATTCTCAATACCATAAAAACTTGTCCAACCTAGGACCATCCAATCTGATCCAAACTAGGATTCAATACCTAGCAACAAAGAAGGAGAAACGTATTGAAGAAACATACCTTGTATCAAATATGGGCTAGTATTAACTGTTATAGGTGTTGGTTCCTGGTTAGGGCTTCCAATAATCCTTGACATGCCTCTCCTTAAGCTTCCAAACACCTCCTCTCAGATGCGGTCCACCTCAAACTAAAAATTGTTTCCCTTCGCTAGCCTCTAAGACAAGTCTACAACCTAGATAGGCCTCTTAGTCTCATGTTCTAGGTGATTATCGACCCTCAACCCCTCCCCTCCTGTAGGATCTGATCTGAAATGCGACTTGTTTCTTGAGGTCTTTCCCACACAAAATAGGTCCCAAAAACAACCCAAAACTCTCATGTTCAACTTTTCCCTCACAATAGATCCTCATGGCCTTCAAACACTCACAAAAGAACACATGAATGGATCCTCTATCCTTCGCTGAAGCTACCTTCTGATTTGTGGCCCCAAAATAGAGATATTCCTTCTAATTGAGTTGCTTGTATTGCACAAGGATGATGTGAAGTGCCTCCATCACTCAGTTATATTTATGATAAACATAAGGGATCCATAAAAATGTCCAATAGGGATTGTCCAATTGTCATTAGGCCTCTTAACACTAGTTCGACTTGACTTCTTCTTGTGCAATCCCACACTCTAAATTCAAAAATCAATATATCAAGATAGACAACTCGTATTTCAATGATTTTCATTGCCCTCAGTTTCTATTGAGGTCCTCTATCATCTCAAGTCATCACATGCCAAATATCCTTGTGGCTTCACACCCACAATCTTGGGTGAAAATCCCATGCCATGGGTTCCAAGCCAACAAAGTGCTTTTGTGGCACTCCAATCTCCAAACCCCAAACCCTAGGGCTTGGAGTACCTGCCAAGCTACAAATCTCAACACCAATGACCTTAACAGATTCAAAAGAGGCATCCTTCTTCCATATTAGAACCTGTCCATCAACCCAATCAATTCTATATCCTTTGTCTTCAAGAGATGAGGGACAATAAGTTCTTCTTCAAACCAGGAACGTATAAAATATTTTTAATGGATATATTACCTCCTGAATCCAATTAGAAGGATGATGAACCAATCCCTTTGACTTCGTATTTTCCATTATCCCCAAGTTCAACCCTTTGAGCAATCTTTGTTTGAACCAATTCAGAGAGATGACCACGATTCCCAGTCATGTACCTAGAGGAACCATTGTCCAACAACCATATTTCATCATGACCTGCAATGGAACCTGTAAAAATAAAATAAAATAAGCATTCATCATCATAATCATTCTTTCTAGACCTTTTCTTATGAGAGGATTCATCAAGGTTAACAATAGAGGCATGATGTTTCCCTTTCCTCTTTTGATCTCCATTTCTTTGAAGTCATACCTTTGTTTTCTTTGAGGACAATGATCTTGATTGTGACCATTGTTAGAAAATCAAAGGCAATGGAGATGATAAATGTTTTTCTTTACTTTGTAATTACTTGTGAGGGTTAATATTCCTCTTTTATGATTTATTCATCAAACATTTACACAAAACTATTCTTCTAAGCTCACAAAGAAATAAAGAGACAAAAAAAATTTAGGCTCTCAAGCCATGGAAAAATACCACAAGGGGGAAAACCCAACAATCCTCTTCTTATTGAATCAAGTCAAGGTGAGATATCCAATGCAAGACCAAAGACTCCTTCAAAGACTTCAGGTCAGCCCTCCTCCCAAGTCAAAGTCAAATGAAGTCAACTTTCTTCAAACTGTAGTCAATCTTCTTCAATTTTTGGTCCATTTACAGAGGTTAGATCTTGACACTGTTTACAAACTTTAGAGAACTTCGAACTTGTTACAAATTGTAGGATCTTCAGATCATAATTTTGACTCTGTTACAAATTGTATGAAATTCAAACACTTATCTCTATCATAGACTTTAGGAGACTCACACATGTGAAGGATATAAGACATATATGACTTCTTTATCCCTTTGGAATCTGAGTCTTTTATTATTCTATAAGTTTTAGAGGTCAAACTTCTTGTTGTTCGCTTGTTGTATCTAAAAGGATCTCAAATAAATGACTTTATATTCTTTGGGTGCAAAAAGTCCAGACAAGCTGACTTGACTAAGAGAGGGCCAACTTGATCCTTTTGGACTGATTTTTTAGTAACCAAAATAATTTTTTTCCTTTCTATCTTTTCAAATGTCAAATGGCATGACTCATATACATATTATTTTGACTCTTTTTGACTTCTAAAGCATGAAGAACATGCTTGATAAAAAAATACAAATAAATTCATTAATAAATATATTTCATTATGAATACCGACACTAGTTACACTCTCATCCACTCCCTCTAAACTAGGGAGGTATTCATAATGACTTAATAGGTCTATCTCAAGTTGAAATATTCACATAAGAAGGGATCCAAATTGATAAGCATCAATGATGATATTATTATCATAGCCAACACTGTCACATTACCAAGGAATTGATAGGTACACACTCTCTCTCCACAAAACTAGAGCATTTCTCCAATCAGTCAACACAAATCCATGGACTCAAATAATTATGCCCTCTAGCTATTTTTCCCATTCTTCCAAAAATAGCCAACTCATAAGGTCTTCAAATATACCTTGTTGACAGCCTCTAACTTCCCCTTAGATGACTAACCTTAGGTTCAACCCTCTAACTATCCTTTTCACTTCTTTGAAATTGATAGTTCTTAGGTGACAAATCAAACTTCCCTTGAATAATGGAAATATACTCTTACATCATTGTTCCTATAGTTATTTTCACACCACCCTTTTATCATATATTTTTGACATACCAAAATTTTTCCAAATTTATGGACTAGGGCTCAAAAACTACCTTTCACACAGTTTTCAAAGATCATTGATCTAGGGATTCCTAGGACAACTTGCTTGACTATGATTTGCTACACAAAATCAAATCAACTAGGGCACAATTGTCACTCCAAAACACAATCATTGGGGAACACATATATTGTTGTCCAAACTCTCATGAAACAACCCTATCACACACTTTAATTTTATCAACCATAAGACAAACCTTCAACATACCTTTCTAAGCTTTGAGGAAACTTAGTTTAGTACTATACGACCTCTTAAATTCTTGACCCTGTACTAGCCTTTTGCTCCCACTACAAGTTCGGATATGATATCTCTATGGCTACCACAATTCAACCTATAAACAAAAATATGTGGTTTCTCTTGCAACCTTGGACTAGAGTAATTCTCTTGTGCTAAATGAGAAGAAATTTGACCATTATTTATGCTTTATTACTAGACCTTGTGGCCTTTATTATTCACAAAAATTAGGTGTCCTTCTCTCACGAAACTCCAAAGATTTTTTCTCACCAAAAAGTAGACTGTTTACCCATAAATCAAAACACCAAAATAACAAAACCATAGTTAGATTTTTCGTCAAACTTTCTTCCTTTAGAACATGAGACAAAGAATGAACACATCCTCCTTTTCCTTTCTAGATCAACTTATGAAGTTAGTTGCTACCTTTCTAGTCTGAGATTGATAAGAAATGCAATTGTGGTGATTGTAATCTAGGTTGTCTAATCCTCCCTCTTTCCACTAATTTTGTTTAGGGAGTTAACTATTCTTCTAAACATGTCTTCAAATTTTATTTACACATGATAGACTATCTTCTAAGCTTTATGTTATAAACCTGGTGCATGATACATCATACACCAATTATCATTCTCATGATATCTCAATAGTAAAGATCTTTGCTATCTTCCTTTTGCTTCAAGTTCAGAGCTTCTTCATCTTCAATCGTTAATGCTTCTGATCTTGCCTTCCATTTTTTGTTTTTGGAGTTATTAGGAAAATCTGACTTGTAGTGTCCATATTCATAACAACCAAAGCACTGGACTTTGGACATGTCTATATTTTTTTTCTTATTCTTATCAAGCTTTTTCTTTGATTTAGCTACATAGGCTTGAGAGGCTTCATTGACAAGTTAAGTATCACTTCTAGCCTTTATTCTAGATTCTTCTATTGAACATTGAGCCCATAATTATTCAAATGATGGAGCTTCTTTTCTTGCAATGGTGCTATTTGAAAAACCATCCCACTCTTTTGGTAAGGCATTGATTTCCATTGCAGTTAATTCTGGATTAGATATTTTCTCACCAACAACTTGAAGTTGATCTTTAATTTTTGATAGCTTCATGAAATAAGAAGCTACAATGGTCTCCTTTTGTCATTTTTTATTGATATAATTGATTTCTCAGGGCTATCATGTGATTTGTTGTACTGACAAAGTATAATTTCACCAAGGTACCATATATTTCCTTAGATGTGGATAATTTTGATACAAAAGTGATAATGTGGTCTTTGATGGACTCAAAGAGAATTCCTTGAGCCTTAATTTCCATTTTTTCATATTTTTCCATTTCCTAGGCATTATTTTCATCTAGAGTTGGAATATTTCCTTGAACGAATTTCATGACATAATTATCTCTAAGGACTAAGTCAATTCTCTTCTTCCATGCCTTGAATTCAGATGCTCCTTCTAGCTTATTGCTCTCCTTGCATATAAAATCCATTGAATTAGACATGTAGGATTAGAAGAAATTTGTTACTGAACTATTCTATTAGAGACGCCTTCAAATATAACTGCTCCAAAGATGACCTTATATCTTTTGTCTAGTAATAATGTCTCCTCTTCACCTTAGCTTTGATACCATGTTAGAAAATCAAAGGCAATGGAGATGATAATTGATTTTATTTACTTGGTAATTACTTGTGAGAGTTAATCTTCTTCTTTTGTTATTTATTGTTCTTTCTTCATCGAGCAATTGCACAAAACTATTTTTCCAAGATAAAAAATAAGCAAAGAGACACATAAATTTAGGTTTTCAAGCCAGGGAAAAACCCCACAAGGGGGAAAACCTAACAATCCTCTTCATATTGAATCAAGTGATCAAGATGAGATATCCAACCCAAGACAAACGAATCCTTCAAAGGTTCCAGGTCAACCCTCCTCCCAAGTGAAAGTCAAATGAAGTCAAATTTCTTCAAACTGTAGTCAATCTTCTTCAAGTTCCAATCTAGCTACAAAGGTTAAATCTAAACACTCTTTACAAACGTTAGATAACTTCGGCCCTATTAAAAATTGTTGGAACTTCAGATTAGAATTTTGAATCTGCTAAAAATTGCAGGAACTTCAAACCCTCGACTCTACTCGAAACTTAATGAGACTGACACGTGTGAACGGTATAAGACATAATGACTTCTTTATCACCTTGGAATCTCTGGCTTTTAGTATTCTATAAGTTTCAAGGCTCGAACTTCTTGTTATTCAATTTTTGTATCACAAAGGAGCTCAAATAAATGACTTTATATAACTGTTCTTGTGGTGCAAAAAGGCCACATAGGCTTACTAGACTGGGAGGGGACCAACTTGATCCATTTTTACTATTTTTTTATTAATCAAAATAAAAATCTGTTTTCTATATTTTAAAATGTAAAATGACATGACTCATATACATATTATTTTGACTCTATGTGGTGCAGGTTCCCCTCTTGGTGTAGATATTGGGATAGGTCTTGGATTAAATATTTTACCATAACTTCTCTGAAATCTTCCAAAATTAGGTCTTCTTCTATAACTCTTAGAATGAGATGCAAAAACTTCTTCACTTGGATCTTAAATTTGATCTCTAGAATGGAGTATTGATTCTTCTTGAGTGCAGGGAACCCACAACTTATCAAATGAAGGTGCATTTTCACTTGCACTAATGTATGTTGCAAAAGGATCCCGAGTTCTAGGAAAACCACCCAAAGCCGATTATTTGTAAGATACTTCTTCATTAATGTCCTTGAGTTGATATATTATTTGAGATATCCTTACAAAATATGATGCCACTGTATCATTCTTTGTCATCTTCATATTGCAAATTTTACCTCTCAAACTTATAGATTGGTTGATGTTGTTAATAGTATACAATCTAATGATGGAATCATACATTCCCTTAGAAGTTTGTTGATCATCAATATAGGGAATTAGATGATCCCTAAAAAAATCTATAATGATACTTCTTTCCAAATGTCATCTTCCTAAAACTTTTCGTTTCTTTCTTTATTAGCTAGTTTAGTAACTTTACTTGTAACAATTCCCAAAAAGTTGTCTTGCAAGTACTAGGTCAACCCTAGCTTTCCATGCCCTATAATTAGTAGCTCCTTCAAGCTTGTTTGGTACCTTCATGAAGGGATTCATGATGGAGATGATGAAGATGAACAATGAAAATCGAAATATGAAGAATCCCAAAGTCTTCAAGGTGCTCTCAATGCTTCTTTAGTTGATTTCACATCTCTTTCCCTTAACCAAAGCTCTGATTCCATGTTGATTTTCTAGTGCAATCAACACTAGTATAATTTTTCTAAATATTATTGAAAACTGCTTCCAATGATACAATTAGACTTCTTTTAGCATTATGAAGCAATTATACATGAAAAAATTCAACTATTCAATTTCATCAATAGAGTAATAGGGACAACAATGAATAGTAAAAAAGAGACAAGAGACACCAAAAATTAGGCTCATGGACAGGGAAAAATCTGGAAGGGAAAAACCCAACCAATCTTTCCTTATGAGAGATAACTTTTTTTCATAAATGGTACATTAAAATTATTCCAACAATATTCCAAGTCTAACCTCAATTTATCCAAGTCAAAACTAATCAACGATGAGAGAGAAAATCAATTCTAGTCAAAGTCTGATCTATAATAGAAGGGTCGAATTTAGGCCTATGGAGGACAGTCAAACCTTAGTCAATGAAATCTTGAAATATTTGGTCAAATTCATAGGTTTGACCTACAGTCAACCTACCTAGAACAAAGATAAATATGTGGTCAAACAGAGTCAAAGTATTCCCAAAATGCTCGACCTTTAAGACAGTTAAAGAGTTTGGTCAAAGTAGAAGAAAACTAGCCCAAGTCAATGCAAGCCAAATAGATCAAAAGAAGTTGGTCAACGCTAGTTATAGAAGTCTCCTTGACTCCTTCACATATGTGATGATCATTTGAAATTTTAGATCAAATTTTATGTTGTGATGGATGGGTTGAAATGAAGTCCAACAAGCCTCTATTTATAAGTGTCATGAGAGGTTTATTTTCAAACATTTGGGAAACACTCGATGTACCTGTTGATAGTGATGGACAAGAGAACATTCAGGGGATCACCTCGGTATGAAGTCCAAACTATACCTCACACCGTTTGGTGTGGGATTCCCATCCAATATGATGGCCTGATTGCCATTGTCTTAAGGATTTTCCTCAACTCTTGCTTGTCAGCATAGGAGAATGGTCTGCTTTGTCTTCGAGAAGTGAGGTTCATGTTCTTGGTGAGTGTAAGTGTACTTGTGTCAATGGTTCTTTCACTGTGAGGGGAAGAGTGTGAAGGTGAGTTCCAAGTTGAAAGGGATCAATCCCAAATCGGTTAGGAACACACAACACAAAAGGACATACACAGCTTCCAGCAGAGCAGTCCACTCGGATGCGGCAGTCAAAACATACAAGGTAAGATAACACGTACAACACTCACAAATCATTCCAAATGAGTGCAATGATTGTTATAGCAAGGTTCATGTGAAAGGTATGTCTAATGTCCGACAGAGCAGTCGACACGGACGGGACAACATTAACAACATATACAACACATTTCCATTAGTAGATTATGCATTACAACAAATGAAATAGTTCAGATGTAGAACATAGGTTAAAGAAACATGCATTACAAGTGTTAAAGATCAATCTTACAACAGATACATTACATGTGTGAAAACGTATTGGCCTATTTACAGGCTTCTGAATTAAGCAAAAATTCCAAGACAAATTGTTACACCATACATCACTAACCCCATCAGTGGGGCATTGGAGCCACTACTTACTCCTCAAAGAAAAGATTACAGGCTCTCTTGGCTATGTGGGAGGAGCTGAGGTGAAAATTCCTTTCTATGTACAAATGAGGGTGTATTTCTAGCCAAGGGTGAAACTAACCCTTGTGGCTGTTCAACTACCCTCATGAATGTTTGACTTCCATGACTTTTCGACTTACATGAATCTTTGTTCACAAGTGGGTCTCTTGGATTTCCACGTTACATCACATTTATTGACAACATAGACCATAGTGGAGATGTGGGCGGCATGACTCATGACATGACTTGACATGACAATGTTGGTACATTGCCACTGCTGGAGTGCATGTCAAGCTACAGTGCTGCTGGGTGATGGATGTCTTCATGATGTATCACAGCTTCACCTCCGCATGGAAAAGTGCGTGGAGTCCTTGATGGTCCTTAGTTCACTTGATGAATCTCTAGCATGTTGTTCCTTTCTTGCATGCTGGAAGGTTTGACAGGCTCATCTGTTCTCGAAGGTGCATGTTCATTGAGTTTGTCGCTTCACATGCTTCGTTCGTTCATCTGTTGGTGAACCTATCCTTTTGCATGTGCTCCCTTCCTTCATCCCATTCATCATCTTGCCATGTTTTTTGGTGTACCTGTACCTGTAGTCACTCATGATGAGATGACATAAAATCTAGAAACCTCCTAGTCTACCATGACACATGATTGTTTCGGATGTAGGTGATCATGAGAGGCAACAAGGTTGTGAAGTGAGATGATGGATCAAGGAACTGCTGATGAAAACTGTGCAATAGTCACTGAGTGATGGAGACGGGCAATCTAAGTTGACAAAGGATGTTTGCGAGGTCCAGCTTGGCTAGGAGGAAAAATTGCGCAAATTTTGGGAGGGACAGTCTGGGTTGCAGGAAAGCAAGGCAGGCATGCTTTGTGCATTTTTCAGAATGAATAGTCAGCAGGGTCTAGATAGTCGGATTTATGCAATTTTCGAGAGCATTGATCTGGGCTGCATGATGGGTCACTCGGTAAGGATTGTGTAGTTTTCTTGGGGAACTACTCGGGAGATTGGCAGCGAGAACTGTGCAATTCCTAGAGGGAAATGCTAGTCTTCTGCTAGGGTCACTGGTAGCCAGAACTGCGCAATTCCCAGAGGGAACTGATAGTTGGCTGCTAGGGTCACTGGCAGCCAGAACTACGCAATTCATAGAGGGAACTTCCAAGTGGTTTCTTAGTCACTGGCAGCAGAAACGACATAATTTCTAGAAGGAATTGGTAGTCTGCTGCTGGCGGAGAAATGCACTGAGGCCGGGAGCCCGACCTGTTGATCATCTCTGCACAATTTCTGAGATGAGTTGACTGATGGGAAGTGAAAGGTCTGCTAATGAATACTACACAATTTCTAAGATGAACATTAGGTTGACTGTCCAGATGAGTGAGTGGGAAAACTACACAATTTTCTAAAGGAGACAGGGATGGGCACTTGTTGTCTGTCTAGCCTGTTTGCATTATTTATTTAGTCAATTGAGTGAGTGAGGTCAGTGGCCTCTGCGCAAATTTTAAAGGGAGTCAGTGCAGGGTGACTGCCGGGTCGCCAACATGAGAGTTTATTGCATTACTTGCGGGTATAACAGCTTGAACGGGCTAGCTTGGTTCTTCTACACTGTTTTGGTTGACAGTCGATTGAGTCAACGATGAGGTGATGGTACAGGTGACAGAACTTCAACAAAATGACTAAGTGTGTGAATAATCGAAAGATGCATAGATGATCATATGAACACACACTCAAATGACTTGACGACAAAAAAACCCAAACCACCCAAACACACATGTTCAACATGACTAATCAATGGTGTAAGTGACAAGTGTGACACTCGTGATTGATCGTTCATGATCAAGGCGATGCTTGTGCAATAGTGAATGTGACTCCGTGTGTGAGTGTGAAAGATGCTTTCATAGCGAACCCAACAAGAACATACAAAGCGAAGACTTTGAGCATAACTCGAACATGGTTGCAAGCATGATTGAGACATTAGCATGCAGAGACTTGAATGTAATGAACAAGCAAGGTGGATGTAAAGACTCACAGGAGTTCATGGAGTGAACTCGAGTGTGTGCAGTTATCAAGTGAAACTTTTCAAGGGAGGCTCCGAAATTGGTGCAGGCCAAAGTTTTGGAGGGTGGTTGTAGCTGCTACAACTCTTGGTGACACATTAGTAGAAATCCAACTTCCCTGTTTTCGTCCATTGCTAGCATAAGGCCTTGGTCTTTCAAGGAGTATTGAATCGTTGTGCGGGTTACTTCAGTTTCCCCATTTACCCCATGGACATACATAGTTCACCCTTTGTTGAGTTGTGTTGTATTCTTTCCACGACTAGCCCACGTAGTCAACTGGGGGGGTAGAAGGGGGGCAGAGCTCCCCCTTCGTTACGCAAATTGTGTAGCAGGGGGAATCATAGGGGGTTTGAGGGGCGTAGGTAACCCCACTCTATGGGGTTTAGGGCAGTGCCCCGGAAAATTTTGGTTTTTGGACCATATATTAGGTTCAGCGGACCTACCTATGGTTTTGTGCATGTTTTTTGCACATGGTTTTGGACACAATGGTTTTTGGTCTATGGTTTTGGACATGATGGTTTTCGGTCCATGGTATTGGATGCTTCGGCATGTATAAATATGTATTGTAACATTGAAAGGAACATAATGAAAAATCAGGCTGGTAGTCCCAGTTTTGGGATCCAAGGGAAAATCTCTATGTTTTATGTGTTATGCTCTCGCATTGTTTATTTTCTATGTTTTAGAATTCCTATGTAGGTAATTTCTGTACGGGGTTAAAACCTACATTTGGTATCAAAGCTGTTTTGGCTTCAAGAGGACACCTTTGTTGCTGAGGGGTTTCTCTCGGGCCTGTGGTAGACCCTGTTCAGTGGGATATCTATGGGATCGATTCTGATGGTGAAAGAAGATGGCAAGCAATGTAAAGATAGAGATCAAGAAATTTACTGGTCAGAATTTTGAGTTGTGGAAACTCAAGATGGAGGATTTGTTGGTGGATAAAGATCAGTCCATCGTTGTAGATCTGGGTACTAAACCATCAGGAGTGTCCGATGAATAATGGAAGAAGTTGGATCAAAAGGCAAAGAGCACAATATGATTGTGTCTCAGATTCAGTATTGTTAAATGTATTAGGGGAAGCTACGAAAAAATATTTGTGGGACAAGTTAGGGACTTTATACCAATATAAGTCTCTGGTGAATAAACTGTTCTTATGGAAAAAGATGTATAACTTGAGAATGAAAGATGGAGACTCGATGACAGAGCATATGAACACATTTAATACTATGGTAAGTCAGTTATCATCTGTTGATATTAAAATTTTAGATGAAGATAAGTGCATCAGTTTGTTGTGTTCTATACCAGATTCGTTGGATAGTCTGGTTATTGCAATAGGTAGCAATGCAACTGCCTTGAAGTTTGATGAAATAGTCTCATCCTTGCTGACGGAGGAAATGAGACAGAAAAATATGGAGAGCTAGAATGGTGATGCCTTGTTTGAACGAGGACGGTCCCAAAATAGAAACAAAAATAAGTCATCGAGTGGGAGGTCTAAATCTAGAGGGAGATCTAAATCTCCAGGAAGACCTGTAAAGGTGGTGTGCTGGAAATGCGGAAAGGAAGGGCACTATAAAAGGGATTGTAAATATAAAGCTCCCAATAAAGGAAAGGGATCTGATGATGCTCCTTCTGCAGAGGCGAAAACGAGCTTAGATGAAGGTGGGGATGTGTGCTTGGCTTCTTCAAGTACACATGTAGATCATGAGGCATGGTTGATTGACTCAGGTGCATCCCTTCACTTCACTCCCCATAGAAAGTGGTTCTGCGAGTATGAGAAATACGATGGCGGTGATGTCTTCTTAGGGGATGATAGGAAGGCTAGAATCATTGGTCGCAGAAAAGTAAAGTTGAAGTTGCAAGGTGGAAGGGTTAGAACCCTTCCGGCTATTCTGCATATTCCTGCGTTGGCTAGAAAGCTGATTTCTGTAAGCAAGTTGGATGATGCAGGTGTAAAAATAGTGTTCGAGAAGGAGACCTGCAAGATGGTTCGGGGAGCACTAGTATTGATGGGGGGAGTTTAGATTGGAACTCTATACAAGCTACAAGGTAGCATGGTTGTTGATGGGTGCAACAATTCTGTGGTTCCCGAAAGTGGAGCAGAAAATCTAGTGGTCTCTGGAGAGAAGACCATGCTGTGGCATCAAAGGCTTGGACATATTGGAGAGAAGGGACTTCCAATACTTCATGGTAAAGGTATGGTAGAAGGTATGAGTAATAGCTCTCTGGATTTACCCTTCTGGTGGTAAGAGGGAAAAATAGATATTAGAGCTTGTGCACAGTGATGTGTTTGGACCTGTGAAGGTTCCATCACTGGGTAAGTCTATGTACTATGTATCCTTTATAGATGACTTCTCAAGGAATACATGGATATATTTCCTTAAGAAGAAATCTGAAGTCTTTGACAGTTTTAAAGAATTCAAGGCTTTGGTGGAAAACCAAACGGGGAAGAAGATAAAGGTACTAAGGATAGATAACGGTGGAGAGTTTTGCAGTAAGGAATTTGAAGAGTTCTTTAAGAAGTTTGGTATAGCATGGCAGAAGACCACTCCATATACGCCTCAGGAAAATGGATTTGCAGAAAGAATGAACAAGACGTTGATGGAAAGGGCAAGAGGCATGCTTAGTGGTGCCAGGTTAGGACATGAATTCTGGGCAGAGGTGGTGGAGACAGCGTGTTATACCTGGTCAATAGATCACTTTCATCAGAGTTGGAGTATAAAACTCCACAAGAGGTATGGACTGGTAAGAAACCCTCTCTTTCATATCTGAGGGTATTTGGATGTGATGCATATGTACATGTTCCAAAGGAGAAATGAACTAAGTTGGATAGTAAATCTGAAAAGTGCATCTTTATTGGGTATAA
This sequence comes from Pinus taeda, assembly GCA_000404065.3. Lineage (NCBI taxonomy): Eukaryota > Viridiplantae > Streptophyta > Pinopsida > Pinales > Pinaceae > Pinus > Pinus taeda. The sequence goes on along the minus strand of APFE030870481.1, from coordinate 71,076 downwards.
GGATGGTTTAAAGGGTTATAAGCTTTGGAACCCAGTAACAAGGAAGGTTGTGTACAGTCGAGATGTGGGGTTCAGAGAGGTGAAAGATGTTATTAAACATGAAGTCCAACCAAAGGAACTTGTGAAGATAGAGTTTGGAGCTAAAGGAAGGAAGAATCCAGACTCTACAGCAGAGGAGGAATCAGAAGATGAAGAGCACAAATCCGGGTGTGAGACAGATAGTTGAGAAAAAGAAGGCCAACCAGAAAGGTATCAGTCGCATCCCTGTTTTCTGTTCAAATCTTTGCTCTTATCTATTACTGATTTGATGAATCCCAGAACTGTGAAGGAAGCAATAGATTCAAAGGATGGAAAACTCTAGAAAGAGGCCATGGTTGATGAAATGGCATCTTTGCACAAAAATGAGGCTTGGAATCTGGTGGTGTTGCCGGCTGGAAGGAAACCCATTAGTAGAAAATGGGTGTTCAAGAAGAAGACAAATGTAGGAGGAAAGGTGGAGAAATACAAAGATTGGTTGGTAGCAAAAGCTTATTCCCAAGTGCCGGGAATTGATTTTGGTGATATTTTTTCTCCTGGTGCCAAGGTAACTTCTATTAGATTACTTTTATCTGTTGCTGCTTCTTTTGATTTTGAGGTAGAATAGATAGATGTGAAGACAACATTTCTTCACGAGGATCTAGAAGAGGAGATCTACATGAAGCAACCTGAAGGATTTGTAGTGAAGGGTAAGAAAGAACTGGTATGGAAGTTAAAGAAGTCTTTGTATAGGTTAAAACAATCACCAAGGATGTGGTATCAAAAATTTGATACTTTTATACGAGGACTTGGCTTCACGAGAAGTAAAGTAGATCATTGTGTGTATTTTAAATTAATTGGTGACTGTGTTATTTATCTGGTCTTGTATGTGGATGATATGTTGCTGGTTGGAAATGACAAAGAAATTATCCAGGATTTGAAGACCCATTTGTCCTTCAAATTTGACATGAAAGATCTTGGTGCTGCAAACTATGTTTTGGGCATGGAAATTAAAAGAGATTGGACAAAGAGGAAGCTCTAGTTAAACCAAAGGAAGTATGTCAAGACAATATTGTAGAGGTTTAATATCCAGGATAGTAAACCAGTGAAGGTTCCTATTCCTGTAGGTGTAAAGTTATCTGCTGAACAGTGTCCCAAGACACAAGAAGAGGAAGAGGACATGTCTTGTGTTCCATATGCAAGAGCAGTCGGTAGCTTGATGTATGTGATGGTTTGTACTAGACTAGACATTACACATGCAGTGGGAGTATTGAGCAGGCTTATGTCAAAACCAGGGAAGGAGCACTGGACAACAGTGAAGTAAGTTTTCAGGTATTTGCGTGGCACTAGTGATTATGGTTTGTGCTACCAACGAGGACCAGGATTGGACAAAGTGTTGGATATTTGTGGCTTTGTTGATGCAAACTAGGCTGGAGATCTGGATTAGAGAAGATCTACTAGTGGGTATGTGTTTAACCTATTTGGAGGTGTAGTCAGTTGGATGAGTAAGAAACAATATGTAGTGGCACTATCAACTATAGAGGTAGAATACATGGCAACCACTCATGCAAGTAAGGAAGCAATTTGGTTGCAGAGATTGTGTTCAAGTATGGGGTTAGTATAGAGAGCTATAAGGATAGATTGTGACAGCCAAAGTAAATTTTTCTTGGCAAAGAATCCTTCATATCATTCAAATACAAAGCACATCGATGTTCAGTATCACTTTGTGAGGGATATGATAGAAGATAAAAGGTGTTTCTATTAAAGGTGGAAACTTTGAAGAATACTGCAGATGCATTGAAAAAATCTGTGAGCTCTAAGAAGTTCTCTTGGTGTAGAGAAACAATGGGTGTTGCAGGGCTGGATAAATGACTAATCTCTCTTGTGGCCCCCTGTGGAAAGAAAACAACAAGTGGGAGAATGTTGGGTTGTGTTATATTCTCTCCACAACTAGCCCATGTAGTCAATCGGGGGGTTAGAAGGGGGGCAGAGCCCCCCCTTTGTTGTGCCGATTGCGTAGCGGGGGAGTCACAGGGGGTTTGAGGAGTGCAAGTAACCCCACTCAATGGGGTTCAGGGTAGTGCCCTGAAAAATTTTGGTTTTGGACCATATATTAGTTTGGGCAGACCTACCTATGGTTTTGTGCATGTTTTTTGCACATTTTGGACGCAATGGTTTTCGGTCCATGGTATTGGATGCTTCGGCATGTATAAATATGTATTGTAACATTGAAAGGAACATAATGAAAAATCAAGCAGGTAGTCTTGGTTTTTGGATCCTGGGGAAAATCTCTGTGTTTTATGTGTTATACTCTCGCATTGTTTATTTTCTGTGTTTTAGAGTTCGTATGCAGGTAATTTCTCTACGGGGTTAAAACCTACACCCTTTGCCAACTCAGTCAAACACAATCAAAATTTCAGCTTAGATCTCAGTGTTTCAAATCTGAGAAGGGTAGTTTAGGTCGTGAGTTGAAGATTTTCAGAGTATAAGTTTTCATCTCTGGTGTTGCTCCGCTGCCAGCAGGCCTAGACAGTACCCTGGCAGAGTCATGCAGGAACACACACAATTATCCACTACCAGCGAGGTTGGTTAGTACCCCGGTGGAGTTGCATGCTTCACCTCTCTATGCAAGAAGCCTTTCTCTTATTTCGCCTTTGTATTTTTCAAGGGAACTACGCAGAGGAACTTATTTATTTTGGAGCAGAAGAGGGATCCTGACTTATTGGGAGCATAAGAGGTTGTTCCTTCAGAGAAGCATGTAATACCTTTGACATAAGTTTGCTCGTTTAGATTTTCCCCTTCTCCGTTTCTACTAGTTGGATGAGCTTAAACACATAGAGCAAAAAGCTGAGTACAGGCACGGGGTTTCCCAGTGTGGACATAGGTTCATGGTTGGACCGAAACATCCCTTGTAGATGGTTCATATTTTCCGCCAGGACTTCATTAGCCGAAGGTTACAACCAAGCACAGAAAAGGTAGACACAAGACTGGCCAAGTACTGCAGTGTCACAAGTCTCTTCAAATTTTAGCCACATACTCTATTCAAAATCCAGAACGTAATAGTTGGCAGCACTTATTTCTGGAAACAAAAATAGTAATATACCAAACAAACAAAACAAACATAAACAAAAAAAGTAATCAGAGCAAGCAAAGCAAAGCAGAAGCAGAAGTAAAAGTGAAAGCAAAGCAAGTAAGCAAACACACAAGCAAGCAAACAAACAAACATGCAAAGCAAGAAAGAAAACAAGCATGAAAGCAAGCAAACTGAAAGCAAACACTCATCTTACTCCTAAGCTAATGGTGCATGGGCTTGATCACGTAAATTGATATTTCCAATGCATCCACCAATGCATTGGTTGACCCATGTTGGTGAAGGCTTGGTCCGTGAGAAACCCAGTTGTGCGAACCAACAAATGTGAAAGATACAACAATGAAAACAGACACACTCCAAACTTATAAGCATCCACAGAACAAAAATGAGTGAAAGTGCATGTCATGAACTCTGTGGACTTGTCATGGTGTTGTGCTACACTGCATGCAGATGTTGAGTGTATGCATTCCCTTGACCGTGATATTCAAGCAAAGGTGACAAAGGTAGACCACTTGTGTTGCACAAGTGTGCTTGATGTGTAAGATTCCTCCAATGCATAAGCAATGGAATCATGTAGTTCACGTGGAGGAAGTAAAATATAAGTGTTAGATTGATCTTGAGTGCATACAAATGAGTGATGAGGAGCCTTGAGTGTTTGAACAATTTCCTGATCAGAAGTGAAACCAACCTCAGGACAATGAGGGGCTGACATAACTATCAGCTCAGGATGAAGTGCCTCGACACTCTATGGGGTTTCGATGTCGCTGACAAATGGATCTTCATAGACCAATGGCATAAACAAATTAACAATGAGTGAATCAACATCGTGATCAAATGATGAGGTGAAGAGATCACGACAACCAAGATCAGGAAATTCAAGATGTTGGTCGACATCCTCATGGTTTGATGAGTCACACAGAGGGGTAGATGACAAGGAAGGATGTTCACCCTCTGGGTTTCTGGAAAGAGAAGATGAAAGATCATGTGGATTTTCAATGAATGATTGGTCCTCTCCATTGTTGTATGATGGGCCAACATCCGATGAGTCCTGCGAGTGATCAAAAATGGGTGCATCCATGGATGAAGACACACATGCGAAATCATGGATGACAGGTTCACCAAAGATGTTAGGAAAGAATGGAGGGGGCTCGGACGGAAGGGAGTCATCCTTCATCGAGTGTTGATGCTCAAGATTCCACTCATACTCTTCATGAATGACATCGCATGTTGGTTGTGCAACACCAACTCTGTTAATGGCTTGTTCCTCGTTCACAACAAGTGAAGAGTCCAGAATGGACAAACACAAGACAACATCATCCGGAGGAACACCCTAGTGTGAAGACAGAGGTCATAGAATAAAATTCATATGAGAACTCAAAGGACTCACAACCAAATTTGTGTGAAAATTAAGTGAAGTGATGTTGGGAGGATGTGAAAGATGAATAAGTGAGTGAGCATGATCCTCAAAATTGCTCGGCAGTGGTGGAGCTCTTGGATGAAGGGATGGCGGACAATCACTCGAGACAGTGACCACATCAACATGAGATTTCATAGCTCCATTAGTGAATAATGTTGAGCGAGGCTTGATCTCAAGCTTCTTCTTTGGACGGGCACATTTCTTAAGGAAATACTCGAACTAGTCCCAAAAAAAGGAAAATTTCATCTGGTTCCTCAAAGCTTGAAACTGCAAGTCATGGAAGTGCTGCTAAAAATCAATAACTGATTCATGTGAAGCCTTCCTTTGTTGTTATAGTTTCCGGTCAAGATAGTTTGGATCAAAATGATAAAAAGTGTCTTCAACAAAATCACATAAGTGTTCGAATGAGTGCACACTGTCAGCCAGTAGGCTGAGAAGCCAACGAAATGGGGATTCGTGAAGTGTATATGCAAGTAGCAAATCAGCCTGTTCGTCAGAAAACTCATCTTCCTTATGAAGCATGGAAGGAAAGTCATGTAAGTACTTAGGCTAGGCCACTTTGGCTTCACCATCATATGTGTAAGTGGAGAAGAGATCAAACAACTCCCCTGTGATGGAGACATCTTCACGATAAGAAAAACATCACGGAGGGAGAAAAGTGCAAGATTCCATGAAAGATATGTAAATGTACAAAACTACATGAGAGGACACAACTTGTCATTTGGCCCTCCTTGTAGCGCCAGAAATGTTGGCGGTGCTGGACCCACCAACATTCAAGGGATCACCCCGTTATGAAGTCCCAAGTAGACCTCACGTCATTTGGTGTGGGAGTCCCATCAAGTATGATGGCCTGGTTGCCATTGTCTTAAGGATTTGCCTCAAATCTTTCTTGTTAGCACAGGAGAGTGGTCTGCTTTATCTTCAAGAAGTGAGGTTTGTGTACCTGGTGAGTGTAAGTGTACTTGTGTCAATGATTCTTTCACTGTGAGGGGAAGAGGGTGAAGGTGAGTTCCAGGTTGAAAGGGATCATTCCCAACTCGTCCATGGACACACAACACAAATGGACATACACAGCTTCCGATGGAGCAGTCCACTAGGATGCAGCAGTCACAACATACAAGGTAAGATAACATGTACAATACTCATGGATCAGTCCGAATGAGTGCCATGGTTGTTATAGAAAGGTTCATATGAAAGGTTTGACTAATGTCCGACAAAGAAGTCGACACAGACGAGACAAAATTAACAACATATACAACACATTTCCATTAGTAGATTATGCATTACAACAAATGAAATAGTTCAGATGTAGAACACATGTTAAAGCAACATGCATTACAAATGTTAAAGATCAGTCTTACAACATATACAATACATGTGTGAAAACGTGTTGGCCCGTTGACAGGATTTTGAATTAAGCGAAAGTTCCAAGACACATCAGTACACCAAACATCACTAACCCGTTAGCAGGGCATTGGAGCCACTACTTACTTCTCAAAGAAAATATTAAAATCTCTCTTGGTTATGTGGGAGGAGTTGAGACAAAAAATCCTTTCTATGTACAAATGAGGGGGTATTTATAGCCAAGGGTGAAACTGACCCTTGTGGTTGTTCAACTACCCTCATGACTATTCAACTTACATGACTCTTTATTCACAAGTGGGTCTCTTGGACTTCCACATTACATCACATTGATTGACAACATAGCCCATAGTGGAGATGTGGGAGACATGACTCATGACATGACTCGACATGAGTTGACATGACAGTGTTGGTACATTGCTGCTACTGGAGTGCATGTCGAGCTACAATGCTACTGGGTGATGTATGTATTCATGATGTATCACAACTTCACATCCGCATGGCGAAGTGCGCAGAGTCCTTGATGGTCCTTAGTTCACTTGATGAAGCTCTAGCATGTTGTTCCTCACTTGCATAATAGAAGGTTTGATAGGCTCATTTGTTCGTGAAGGTGCATGCTCGTCACGTTCGTCCGCTTCGCATGCTTCATTCATTTCTCTGTTGGTGAACTTGTACTTATGCATGTGCTCCCTTTGTTCATCATGTTCATCGTCTTGCCATGTTTATTGGTGTACTTGTACCTGCAGTCACTCATGATGAGACGACATCAAATCCAAAAACCTCCTAGTCTACCATGACACATGATTATTTTGGATGCAAGTGACTAGGAGAGGCAGCAAGGTTGTGAAGCGGGATGATGGATCCAGGTGCTACTGATGAAAAATTCGTAAGAGTCACTGAGCGATGGAGACGGGAAATTTGAGTCGAGAGTAACTGTTTGCGAGGTCTGACTTGGCTAGGAGGCAAAATTGTGCAAATTTGGGAGGGAAAGTCTGAACTGCAGGATGACAAGGCAGGCATGCTCTTTGCATTTTTCGAAACAAACAGTCAGTGGGGTCTAGATAGCCAGATTTGTGCAATTTTCCAGAGGAGTGGGCCGGGCTGTTTGATGGGTCACTTGGAAGGGATTTCGTAGTTTTCTTGGGGAACTGCCTGGGAGACTGGTAGTGAGAACTGCGCAATTCCCATAGGGAATTGTCAGTATGCTGCTGGGGTCACTGGAAGCCAGAACTGCGCAATTCCTAGAGGGAACATCCAGTTGGTTGCTGGGGTCACTGGTAGCTAGAACTGTGAAATTCCTGCATGATAATTGAATGGTAACTCACTTGCCTGCTTGGGGAGCACTGTAGGCCTTGATTCTCTTTCATCCATTCTCCCTAGCCACATTTTGTGGCCCCTGTTCAATATTTTGACCTTTCTATATTATAACGTAGGGATAATGTCTACCCTTTGATGAAACAACATCACCACTCCCTCTAATCGAGGAAAATAATTTCAACCATTCCGAATTGTCCTTGAAGTATAAAAAAAATCTCAAACTTGTCCCTAAAGTGCACAAACTTCACACTAAGATAAAGGCTTTGTGATCTTCACTGCTCCCTTCTATACCATGTCTTGATATGTGGTTTTACCTATCATAATGTTCATCTCCTACACCTAATAAAATAATCCCATGAGAAGTTACTAAAGCCATAAAACTTCACAATTCACTAAACTAGCTGCAATATACTCAACTCCTGCAGTCCTGAGTGTGACAGATGTCTACTTCCTGCCCAAGTAAAATCAAAATTGAATCATCATCCTTATGTGATATTATTGTATTTACCACTCTCTTCCCAATCTAAATCTATATATCCCTACAACTGCTTCCTTCATTGGAACCATCACCACAACTACTTGACACTGAAACAAACTGTGTTGCAACAATCTTGTTGGAAAATCCAAGGAGTTTGTAGTTAAATAATTTTCCTCTTAATGGAATTAACTTGTGATGTTTTCATTATTAATATTAAATCTCTTAATTATATTTTCTTATCATTAATATTAATGCCAAGAAAAAAATACAAGAGAACACAAGATATAGGCACGCTGCCAGGGAAAAACCCCCCTCGAGGAGAAATCCCAGTCGCAAATTCTTCATTCAGTATATTCAAGATGAGACGACCAAGATCCTTACAATCTCGAGCCAATACATCCTCCATAAAGTAATCCTTGTAACTATGAGAACACCAAGTCATCATCACTATGTTAGCACCAAGATCATCCTTGTGCCTAATCTAATCTTTTGAAACATCCTCTCTAAGATTGCATCAAACTACTCACTTTAGTGACATCGAAATATCCTGTCTAAGCTCCTTACTATGATACCAAGATATCCTCTATGTAATCTGAATTACTTATTGTGGTGCCACCGAAACTGTCCAAAGAACAAGCCTTCACTATTGTGACAGTGAATCCTTCTCATTCAGTAATATCCAGACTAGTTCTTCTCTGTTAGAGCAACAAAACAACCTCTCTGAAATTCAAACTTCTATTCAAAGGTGTCCGAACTTATCCTTCTATGATTTTATGTGAGCTTCTTACTCCTATGATGACCAAACTTTTCTTTAAATGCCATACAAAAATTTTTGTTTGAATTGTGGAGAGATGCACTCTCCTATTTGTAGTTGTTTGTACATTTAAATGGACCGACATGATACTTTTGAAGAACAATGTTATTGAACTGAGCCGACATGCCGATGTATAATTTTGAGGCTGACTTGAAGAGAATTCTTTCAACAGCAAGGAGACTTGACTTGTGGAGGAGTCTTCACAAATTGACTTTGACAATAAACTAAAGCCTACAATGGAGGATTGGCCTATACATTTGACCCAAGCATGAAACCCATGCTTTAATAAGTAAAGAAAATAATAAAAAATCTTTTTTCTTTTCTTTTGACAAATATATATCACATTTTGACTTCAAGTACAATTATGAAGTTTGAACCTAGTTACATTTTCCAACACTTGCTCTTAACTAGGGAGGCATTTATATTTACATATGAACAAAGAGATACATGGAAGATCTCAAACCACATCATCTATGAAGAAGTTTAGGCACCGCAATGCCATGGACTGTATTCATGACTAGGGAAATCTATCCATTGGTTTCTCAACAATTTAGGAATCACAATGCCATAGACTGGATTCTTGACTAGGGAAATCTATCCGAGTGGGACTAAGATGGACTCAAGCTTTTATCTTCTCTAGGTACCATCAATATTACTTTCTAACCATCAACCTAGAGATCTAGGTGCGTGACAGAGCTCAATGACCAAAACCACCCTTTCAAATTTGGGACCTAGACATCAACACAAAGTGCTAACCAGATGCCCTCCCAGGAAATGCTTCACTCATAAAGCATCAACACTCCTTGATCTGGCAGATCAAGAACAAAAAATCTCTCTTGATCAAACTGATCGGTAATAAGCATGCTATAAAAACCTTTGAGAGATTTACTTGTACAAACAAAACCCTAATCAATATTATACTTTCACATGTACATAATCAAATACAAACCTCTGTGGTCTTCTAGACAATTTGATGTTGTTTCTCAACTTTTCATAGTAGAACTATCAACCGAATCTTTGACAGAATGTTCCTGAATCATATAATTTCCTTTCCTACCTCATATGCAACAACATATTCTTCAATCGGATCCCACTTTCTTTCTTTCAGCAACACCTCAAAATACATTATCCAATTTCCTTCTCTCACTCGTGGCCTTCACCAAAAATTACAGTTGTTAGTCCTGGTCTAATGCACGACACATGAAGCAGAGAACCATATCTCTAACTCCCTCTCAAACAGAGAGGATCTAATCATTCCTATACAAGTAATATTCTCAACCATCCTCTTATCCTAGGGAGATTTCATCTAGGCTCCCTCTTAACCTAGGGATATTTCATCCAGACTCCCTCTTAACTAAGGGAGTTCTACTTCTTTTTTACAACATCAGAGAACCTTTCATGGCTTCCATTCTTCTTGTCATAGTCATTCATATATCATGCTTATCATATCAACTTTACTTTACTATCATCTTCACCAACTTGAAGATGATGTACCAACACAACCTCGATAACAATTACAACCAAAATTATAGAAGCATGAAGTTAGCCATATCAAAAACTTATAATAGCGAAAGAATTAGACTTTACAAACATAATCAACAGGAGACTATACTTCAATACTTCAACTTCTTTCCTAGGTTTAGCTACAAACCCTAAATCACATTCATAACTTATCAAGATATCAAACTCATTATATCTAGGGTTTATATATTCTTTCAATGACATGGCAAGTACTCTCATATAGAAAACCTTAGAAAAAATAAAATCAATGAATCTAATAACTTTTAGAATCCATATGTTAGACTCCTCACTATAATTTCATACATGAGCTTCAACAATCAAGACCAATAACAACTTAATCAAAATCACGACTAATATGTACTAGGGTTTGATGTAAACCCTAGATTTCCATCTTCGAATTCTTAGCAATCACTGTATAAATTCTAGATGGTTATACATACTATAGAATTTTAACTACTACTAGGGTTTGGCTGCTAAACCCTAGACTTTACAAACATTATCCTAGACCATCAAACTTTGAATAGGGCTTGTTTCCAAATCCTAGGACTCATGATCATTAACACTTAGGTTAATACATATATCTAGGAATTCATCAACATATCATAATCACATCATATCTCAGGCAATATTAATTTGTTAGACATATACTGACCTAGAACATGCTAGGGTTTCAACCAAATGAACACATACCTAGGGTTTCATTCCTAGGACTCTAAATACATAAAACACATTTTTATTATACACCCAACCATACCCTAAAGATCTAGGGTTTCATAACACAACCAAACAAACCCTACTATTCCAAACTTTCAAAGGTTTGGGATCTGAGACAAACATCATTCAACACTAACAAGTTAGATTTCCATGATCATACCAAATCCCAAACATGAAATCATCAACAAAAAACTTCAAATAGAATTTCGCTAAGAAATTTTAGGGTTTAAAACATTGAAATTAGCCTACCTTAGGTTAGGGTTTTCTAGAGAACTTGTTGAGGATTCTATAAAATCAATTAAGAATATGAGGAGGGGTATATTTATCAAGTGACAAATCACCCAGAACAAGAATCATTATGGTTCAAGGCTAGACATGACGATGTTAGTAATGTAATGCAAACTTCAAAAATAGGATGATCATACCTCTAAGAGAATCTTGTAAGGAGTATAGTTTGATACATATCTAGAGATGTTCCTTTGAAAACCTGGTAAGGAATTCTAGAATTATTCTCTTTGTATTAAGTTGTCATATTTTATACCTGTAATCCATACTTACAAGAAAAACACGTGATACCATGAACATGATTTAATTTCTTAAGTTAGATCTCATGGAGGATGGTATCCTATAAAAGTTATTCCTTCTTTCAATCAAGGACTTTTACTTGATATCCTAGATTACTTGTAATCCCTAGAAAGAAAAAAATCCATGTTGCAATCTTTATCTTAGACTAGCCATAAACAAGGATCATCGAAAAGTTAAAGGATTATGCTATACATACCTTGTGATTACATACCTTTGATTTGATGACTTATTAGACTAGCATGTGCATCTTGATAATACTTACTTGAATTCCTGAGCTGGTTTCTTGTGCTTGCACTTGATAGACCTTCATAGGAATCTGTACCAAGTTCATTCCCTTCTCAATGTAGTGAACCCCTCACATTGTAGTGACACCAAATCATTGTGGTAGTACCAAATTCCTTTTCACTGTAGTTAGACCTTGTACCAAAAACAAATTCATAGAGATAACACCAAGATCTTATCTGTATTGAGATCTCACCATTGTAGTAGCACCAAGATCCCATGATTTCATCATTGCAGACATACCGTGATCCTTTACCACTGTAGTTATACCAATACCTGTGATAATCTTTAATATTGTAATGACATCAAACTAGCCCAAACTTCTGTGATTGTAATAGCCCGAAACTTCTGTGATTGTAATAGCTCGAAACTTCTGATGATTAACTTGGGCCTCTTTCCTATAAAAGTACCGAAACACATTCCTCTAAATTCTTGTCCGAATTTCTGTGTTAGTAACCAGGGAAGTCATCATCCTTATATATAGAGTGAAGTTATATCTGTGCCATCTTCAATGAAATGCTAAGACTGTATCTTCATCAAAATATTAAGAGCCCAATCTTTGGAAAGATACATGCTATCTCACTATGAAGTCACTCCATTTTTGGTGTCTTTAATATGCTCACTGTATTCTTAGTCTCACTAGTTTTATTAGTCCAAAACTTCCCTTCTTCAAACTGCCTTTTACCTTGACCATGGCTCTGAAACCACGTTGGAAAATCCAAGGAGTTGGGCATTTAAATGATTTTCCTCTAAATGAAATTAATTTGTGATGTTTTCATTATTAGTATTTGTTGAAACCTAATCATAGGGATTGGGTGAACAACTATAATTAGTGTAAATAAATAATAGAGAAAATGGAGAGTCATCGGGAGATGAACTGAATGGTCACTCCCTCTTGTATATAATAATGAACAACCTAAATGAATAATACGATTACATTTGAGGAGTTACCTCCTGGTCTGACATGGTATCAGAGCTAGTGCCATTTTTGGCTTCCCTGTCTACTTTGTAACTCCCTTCTGCCTATGTTCTGCCTATTTTGCAGAACTAACCTCTTGCAACCACTCCACAGGTGTGCCTCTCTCAAGAATTTGATAACCGTTTTGCAGGTTATCCCCTCTCTGGCAACTGCTACCCCTCTCTGGCAATCATTGTAGACATTCAACTGGTTATGTGAGGCAACTGCTCCACAAGCGAAGTTGAGGTATCACTCCCACACCTGCATGCATGCTGCCTACCAATATACCTCTCATTAATTGTCTTATGAATGTGTATCGGTGTTCTGGACCCTAATCGGGTATTTTTCTTTGTTCATACATTTTATTTATAAATCACAGTCAATTAGTGTTAAGCGTTAATACTGAGTTTAAGAGTGAAACCTTTCCTTAAGCGTCTTTATTAAAAGTATGAATTAGGCACGTGGGTGGTATTGATAAGTGGGAAGCGGTATCTCGCGTACCCTAAAGGATGTAAATGGTATTCCTCAAATTCACGTGATTAACCTTAGCGAGCGACACGTAGCACGGGAAAACCACTTTTCTCGCACACTCTCAACTTGATATCAGTTGTGCAAGATTTCACGCGATATTGCACGACAACCCTTCAATTGGACGGGTCACATCGACAATGGAGATTTCCCGGGTTAGTTGGTGAGTGAACGACACGATATCTGTTGGATTTGGAGAAGTGAGATCAATGGCGCAGATTGAAGCACTATATAAAAGGAGAAGTCAATGAGGGACTGATGGTAATTGGTCAGGTAAGCGGGACCCTCAAGGGGAAAATCCACGTATAGAACCGGATTTAAGTGCAGCTGATTGATTACAAAGTTAACCAATAGTCGAATTACAGACTACCACCTCGTTTTCATCAACCTCCTGCGTCATTTTTTTACCAGTAGAGAGTGATTTTTTTTTACACAGTACACATTTTTAAAATGCACTCATTGGTATCCGTTGTGCGAGTGGTTCTCAATGGGAAGGATAACTATCCTGAGTGGTCTTGGAAAATCAAACACACTCTCATTTTTAATGAGTTGTGGAAAGGAGTGTGTGTTGGAAACATAGACAAAGAGCCAGAACAACCTACCTCAGACAATGAATTTGCCATTTGGGAAAATAAGAACAACAAGGCTTATGCATTGATTGCAACATCAGTAAATGAAGAGGTGATTTTCCATATTTGAAAAATTTCAAATGCTTTCGAAGCCTTACAAAAACTGAAGGAACTCTATGACTCACACTCTACACTTGAAGTTGTTCAACTCATGATTAAATTGTTCACCCTTGAATTACAAAATGATGAACCTCTTTCTCTTGCGTCAGAAGTAAAATCTATTAAGCATGATATCGAAGTCACTAATGTTGAACTAGACCTTCCTCTGATAGCTTTTCTCAAGGAACTTTATCCCACTTACTCAAATTATCTTGAGTCACTGTAAGCAAATGGAAACCTCAAAGTTATTACCTTTGACTCCCTTGTGAGAAAATTTGCTGAAAGAGAGAAAGATTTTGGGAAGAAGACAACTCCTTAGTCTTTTGAAGAGGCTGCGTGCCTTGCACATAGAGAGAAGAATCTTGCTCAAGATTCTTTGAGAGGAAGAGGTGGTCGAAGAGGAAGAGGAAGAAATCTCAGAGGCAGTAGGGGCAGACACTCTCAAGGAGAAAAGTTAGATTTGCACTGCATACACTGCAAAAGTTATGGATCGCATGATACATTCACATGCAAGTTTCCTTGGGACAGAATTAAGCATGAAAGAAACCAACCCAAAGGTAAAACTAATGACAAAGAGAAAGGTATAATACCTGAATCTGCTCACTATGTTGTGGCACACTGTAATATTGGAGTAAATGAAGACTTATTTAATGCTTCACTTGCTTCTTGGAAAAATGATTGGTTGCTTGATTTAGGAGAAACTTGCCACATGACTTTTAGAAGAGATTTTTTTTGAATAATTTACTGACAATGTTGATGGAGTAGTATGCTTTGCAGAAAAATCAAAACTCAAGCCATCAGGGCTTGTTACAATCAGGCTTAAATTGCCTGGTCTTCTAGACTTTCTTCTACATCATGTTTTATATCTCCCACAACTGAGGAGAAAATTGTTGTCCTTAGTCCACATCCACCAGCAAGGACAATCCATTCATATGTTTTATGACAAGCTTGAGGTGAGAAAAGCATCAGACCACTCACTTGTCATGATGGGGATAGAAGAAGAAAGGCTTCTCAAGCTACAGGGTACCTCTGCTCATGCAAAAAATTTCTCATACAATTCTCATTATGAAAAAGGTACATTTCCATCAAGTTTATTATGGCATGCTAGATTTGAACACTTGAACTATGACAACCTCCGCTTGTTGAAGAAAAATGGTGTTACTGGTTTGCCTACAATTCCTAGGAAACTTAAGCAATGTGATGCTTGCATTCTAGGAAAGCATAGCAAATAGTCTTTTCATGATTCACATTCCAAAGCACATAGAAAACTTGAACTCGTTAATTCAAACTTACGTGGTCCAATGCTTGTTCCTTCTGCAAATAGAAATAAATATATGATGACATTTATTGATGACTAAACCAGAATGTGTTGGGTTTATTTATTGAAGAACAAATCTGATGCTTTTCAAACATTCAAGAACTTTCATACATGGATTGAAAATGATGCACAATCTCATATTAACTCTATTCGCACTGATAATGGAAAAGAATACACTTAAAATGAATTTGAAAACTATCTTCACCAACATGGGATCAAACATCAAACAACTGTGCCTTATAATCCCCAACAGAATGGAGTAGCTGAAATAATGAGTAGGACAATCTTAAATGTGGTGCGCTCCATGATGTTTTTCAGAAATGAAAAAATGATGTTTTGGGCTAATGAAGTTCTATGTGTTGTATATGTAAAGAATAGATTTCCATCTAATGCTATTAGAAACAAGACTCCTTATGAAATGTGGTATGGGCACATTCCTTTGGTAAAGCATCTTAGGGTCTTTAGTTCCACATGTTATACCTTGATACCAAAGGTACATAGAAACAAACTTGGTGCAAGAAGTCATAAGTGTATCTTCCTGAGGTATTCAAACACCTCCAAAGCATACCATCTCTATGATGAAGTCAATAAAAAGTTTGTTGTATCTAGAGATGTAATCTTTCTTGAATCATCCAAAACTAACAATGTTGTTGAGCGACAACTTGATCGCTTGGATAGATTCACAAAAGAAAAATTGTTTCAAGAATTTGATAATCAGATTCCACATCTTGAAGGGGGGATTTCTATACTAGATCAACCCGTGGAATCTTCTTCTGAAGCACTCTCTCCCCCGCATGAAACTCCAACAACGAATGACACTTTGAGTGATGTGATTGACAAAATTGGGAGACTCAATCTTGATTCAGTCCTAACTCAATCAACGGAGCAACCTGGACCATCTTAGAAAGGTCCCCAAAAGTGGTTGACAAAGACACTTGAAAGTGTTAACCCTAATGAGGTTGGAAAGACAGGAACCAGAAATTCAACCCGACAAAATGGAGGTGATGTAGATGACTCTGATTCACCTGTTGATATGAATGTTTATTATGATTGTGAATTGAATTTGTCTACAGATTTTGTACCAACTTCCTTCAAATAAGCTGCTTCTCATGATGAATGGAAAGAAGTATGATGCCTTGATAAAGAATGGCACTTGGAAGCTAGTTGATCCTCCATTGGGAACCAAACCAATTGGCTGCAAGTGGGTCTACAAGAACAAGTATAAAGCTGATGGCTTACTTGACAAGCCCAAAGCCAGGCTTGTGGAAAAAGGTTTTGCACAAAAGGAAGGGGTCAATTATGAGGAGACTTTTTCCCCCACAACAAAATGGGCTACCATCGGGACACCCTTTGCCCTAACAGCTCAGAATGGTTGGAAAGTCCATCAAATGGATGTAAAAATTTCTTTTTTGAATGGAGATCTAAAAGAGAATGTTTTTATGTCCCAGCGTGAAGGATTTTCTATAAAAGGACATGAACATAAAGTATGAAAACTTGTGAAATCCTTGTATGGCCTCAAACAAGCACCGTGAGCCTAGTATGAAAAACTAACTAAGCATCTTCTAAAACTCATTTTCAAACATTATGATCTTGATGATGCAACTTTGTTTGTCAAGAAGGTTGGCAAAACAGTTGTATATCTTGTGGTATATGTAGATGATATTTTGATGGCAGGGAACAATGAGAGCTACATTGCATCCATAAAGAAGGAATTGAGGAAAGGTTTTGAAATGACTAATTTGGGCTATGTTCATTAATATCTTTGTATTGAAGTAACTCAACATCCGAAGTCCATACTCCTTTCTCAAAAGAAGTACATTGGAGATCTGTTGAATAGATTTGGCATGAATGAATGAAATCCTCTGACTACTCCAATGGAACAAGACTTAAAGCTCACATCCATTAAAGGAAAATAATTTGAGGATACACAAAGTATAGACAGCTTGTTGGAAGTCTTAACTACCTAACTACTACTAGACCAGTCATTCCGTTTGTTGTTGGAACCCTCTCCAGATTTATGCAAAAGCCTTGTGAGGGACATTGGTTTGCTGCAAAAAGAGTTCTGAAGTACTTGAAGGGAACTCAAGACTTTGGAATCAAGTATACACAGGTGGGTGACTTCAGCTTGATTGGATACTCTGATTCAGACTTTGATGGAGACAAAGAAACTGGGGTATCTACTTCGAATTATGCTATGAGTCTTGGATCGGGAGATGCCTCCTGGAGATCACGCAAATAATAAGTTCCAGCAGATTTCACAACAGAGGCAGAATATGTGGCAACAGCTGAGGCAACAAAAGAAATTGTGTGGCTCAAGGAAATTCTGGAAGATTTGCAGGTAAAACAAGTACAATCGACTCCACTCATGATTGATAATACCTCAACAATAAAGTTGGCCAAGAACCCAAAGTTCCATGATCGAACAAAGCACATCAATACAAAATATCATGTCATTCGACATCATGTTGAGGCCAAAACAATCCATCTTTGCCATTGTTCCACTAATGAGCATATTGCAGACATCTTCACCAAAGCGCTTGGAAGAGAAAAGCTTGAAAGATTCAGAATGATGCTTGGACTCACCAACGTCCCTTTAGACTAAGGGGGGGAATGTTGACACCTAATCATAGGGATTGGGTGAACAACTGTAATTAGTGTAAATAAATAATAGAGAAAATGGAGAGTCATCGGGAGATGAACTAAATAGTCACTCCCTCTTGTATACAATAATGAACAACCTGAATGAATAATATGATTACATTTGAGGAGTTACCTCCTGGTTTGACAGTATTAGATCTCTTAAATATCTTTTCTTATCAAGATTAATGCCAAGTAACAAATAGAAGAGAACACAAGATATAGGCACATTGCCAGGGAAAACCCCCCCTCGAGGGGAAACCCAGTTACAAATTCTTCCTTCAATAGATTCAAGATGAGATGACCAAGACCCTTACAATATAGACCCAAGAAATACTCCATCAAGTCATCCTTGTAACTGTGAGAACACTGAGTCATCATCACTGTGGTAGCATCAAGATCATCCCTGTGCCTAATCCAAGCTTCTGAAACATCCTCTCTGAGATTGCACCCAACTACTCATTGTAGTGACATCGAAACATCCTCTTTGAGCTCCTTACAGTGATATCGAGATATCCTCTCTATAATCTGAATTACTTAGTGTGGTGCCATCGAACCTGTCTAAATAACAAACTTTCATTGTTGTGACAACAGATCCTTCTCATCCTTTAATATCCGAACTAGTTCTTCTCTTTTAGAGCACCAAAACTGCCTCTCTGAAATCTCAACTTCTATTCAGAGGTATCTGAATTTATCCTTCTGTGATTTTATGTGGGCTTCTTACTCCTATGATGACCATAATTTTCTTTAGATACCATGCAGTTTTATTTATTTTATTTTTTTTGTTTTTTTTTTGTTTTTAAAAATATATATATATATATATATATATATATATATATATATATATAGATAGATATATATATTTTGTGGAGTAGTGCACCCCCTATTTATAGTTGTTTTTCCATTTAAATGAGACGACATGATACTTTTGAAGAACAATGTTATTGAATTGAGCCGACATGCTGATGTATAATTTTGAGGCCGACTTGAAGATAATTTTTTTAACAATAAGGAGATTTGACTTGATGGAGTAGTCTTCACAAATTAACTTTTACAATAACCTAAATCCTACGATGGAGGCTTGACTTATACATTTGACCCAATCGTGAAACACATGCTTTAATAAGTAAAAATAATAATAATAATTCTTTTTTCTTTTATTTTGACAAATATACATTACATTTTGACTTCAAGTACAATTATAAAGACCGAACCTATTTACATTTTCCAACCAATCTGGCTGCTCCCTCTACCACTTAGCTTCTTCTAGTTGTTGTAGTATATAGACTATCTAGCTTGTCAATCTCAACGACACTCCATCATCTCAAAAATATTCGAGGGATCTCAATAATATGCTTTAAGGAAGTAACACATCAAATATAGAACTTTTGTCTTGAACCGTAAAGGTCACTCCCTTTGAAGTTAAAGCAAGGCTACCTAACTTCTTCCTTTGTTATGAAAGAAAATCTTTCTATCACAATTTCTCCCTCTTAAGACATGAGTCCTACTCCCATTAGAAACACATTATATAGAAGCAACCTTGATCCATCAATCCAAGTCTGAGGTACGATCTTATATTTGCAAGAAGGATACTCCTTCATGATCCTCAAAGCCTTGAGGTGGTTCCATGTACACTTTTTCCTTAGTTTATTTGTGGAGAAATATGACCTTTACATCCATTTGATGTAATTCCATAACATAAGAAACAACAATTAATAGAAGTGTACCTAGAGATTTGAGCAAATGTCTTTTCATGATCCTCTCCCTCTTTCTAGGAGATCCTTCTAGTCTTAAGTTTCTCTTTGTACTTGTCCATGCTATCATTTTCTACACGCTAGATATTGTAGATCCATTTTGAAGTCACCATTGACTTCTCTTTGGCACCTTCAAGGTATACTTCAAATTTGTTGATTTGCTTGCTCTCTATGGGTTCAAATCTCATCTTGTACAATATCTCTCAACACAAATCACCGATGAGTGAGTCCTCTTGTCACAAGCTTTACTTCATTCTTCCATGACTTCCGTCTCCTACCTTAGACTTGGAAACCTTCAATATGTACCTATATTCCTCACTTGGAGCCATGGAAGAACAATTACAACCAAACAAAAGAAACAAAGACAAGAGACTAACTAATAATAAAACAACAATAATAATCAAGGAAGAGAGATATAAATTACTTATATTTTGAAGTTTATAGGAAATGTTAGCTCCCTCTTGATCTTGACCTTCTTCCATACATCTCGTAAATTTATCAACCTCATCCTCATCATCAAAATGATGTCATTCCTTCCTTGCATGAGCTAAGGTTTCTTCTTTTAGGGAAAACATTAGTCTAGGTCCAACTCTAAGGTTTTATCCACAAACCCGATGGATTTCACATCCAAGACATTCAGTATTCTAGGATTTACAAACCCTAGCTTTGCAATTCTCCTTTTTGCAAGTCCAATAGACTTTGTAATTTGCACATTCTCCCTTCCATATCCAAACATCCAAAAGCCATAAAATCGCCATGCCTCAGAAAACAAACAAGGATGTTTCATCTTGATGTTAGTCTTCAACAAATGTATCAATTAGGGATCTCCAATAAAGACTGTTATATAAATGTGAGATGTCTTCATCAAGAGAGAATACAACATACTTGGTTGAAACTATGTATTTTCAACTAAACATTGATTTTGATCCTTTCAACAAAAGTAGCCTATCCTTTATCTTAAGAACACCCTCAGATATGCAAATGACTCATTTTTCTCAAGAGGACTCCAGTCTCCAAACTTGAAGAGCAAATTGGCCTATTTTTCATTGTAAACTTGTAATGTCCAATGAACTTGTTCCATCAAGGTATGATTTCTTCAAGTATATATTATTGACAATGATCCTTTTCCTTATTTCAAATTTTCACTACCTAAAGAATAAACTCCATGTCTAGGGAGTCCATATTTCATATTTGCAATATAAGTCATACCTTATCATTAGCATATGCAATGCATCTTCCAAGGCCTTGAATTAACAATGCAAGGTCTACGACAACAAATGATGTTAATATTATAAGAGCTTCTAGATTCATCATCCTACTTCTAAACATAATGCAACATCCTCAAGGAAAAACACTTCAAACTTGCCATTAAACATCAATCCAATCCCTTCCACAAATTAAGGATTAAAAGTAGATTTTATACACAAAAGATGACTTTGCTGCCTTATTCTCATACAAATATATTTTCAAACTTCTTTTGGCTACTTCTTAAGACTCCTCAACCTTAGTCATAAGGCGTAGATCTTTAGTACACTCACGATCACATCAGTGGAAGGTAGGGTGTCTTCCATCACAAGTTCATGGTCCTCTAAACATGGTATGCTCTAATGATCCAAGCCAGGATGGTCTTATGAAACATTAGTCAAATCTATGACTTGAATGTACCACAAAAGCATTACTAACAACAAAAAAATTGTAGGCTACCTTTTTCATTAACTGTGACATTTCAGATTCTTTGAGGTCATATATGAAGCCACTCAACCCTCTAACATTGGTCCTGAGGCCTTCTTGGCCTTCCTGAGATTAGTCTTAAAGCCTTTCAGGCTTCTGCAACCAAATTGAGGCATCCTTAGCCTTTATACTGTCATCGTGAGGTCTTTCAGTCTTCTAAGGCTTTGATTGAAGTATACAACTCAAGGCTTTGACCCTCTTCCTATAGACATTAAGGCTTCCACCAACAGATCTTAACTTGATTAAAAATTGATTATTCTTGGCACATGATGATATTCCTTTCATAGTAGGTTCAAACTTTCTTCAATTTGGTCTAGATGTATTTCTGGAAATTTTCTTAATGGCTTCTTTAAAACCCATGCTTTGATACCATGTTGTTTTCTCATAGGATCCTCTAATTGATAATATTTTTATGATTTCTTACATTAATGCTTTCTTACATTCAAATTCATCATAAATGAATTAAATAGAAGATCTCAATAGTAAAATGCTAGTAGGATCATAAAGAGACAACCGAACAAGAGATACAAGAATTTGCCCTAGGAAAACCCACATGGGGGAAAACCTAACAACCTTTTCCTTAGAGAAATTATTTTGTTCAACAAGAGATACAACTAATCTAGTTCAATAAGAATAAAAGTCAAATTGACCAGCAATAAAGTCCTAATCAAACTAAGTCAATCTGTCTTCTATCTAGGTCAAACTACTCCACAAATAATTTAGTCAACAAATTTTGACCTATTGCCTTTCATAGAAATTTGGTCCTATTGTCACCACAAAAATTTTGGTCATGTTTGCTGCCATTTCAGAAATTCAGTTTTGCTTCCATTTTAGGGACAAAGATTCAATCCATCATGCCACAAATTCGCCTTACTTAAGCCTCAAATTCATCCTTTAATAAGCCTCAGATTCATTTTCAATAAGAATAGAAGTGATTTGAAATTCTTACTAGAGGACGAATTGATACACACACACACAATCAATCAATGAGCCCAAATGGTTGTGACAAAAGGGTCAGGCTGATTTGATCATTAGGAGGGCCATTCTAATCTTTTGGAGCCATAAAATTTCAAATTTAAAAAATCTAGATTCCATCTTTTGAAGTTGACTTGAACTGCTTATTCATCATCATCATTCTCATATATTTAGAGAGTTAAATATGAATCATAAACATTTACCATAGCTAAAAACATTCAATAGAATCCGCAATACATATAAAAAAAAATGTCTAATGCAAATGAGTAATATACAAACCATGAAATGTGCTAAAGATAGTGTGGTGTGCAAAAAGTAAAATATGGAAAGATTTAACACACTGCTATTTTGAAAAACAACTTAATACAAATTTGAAATAAAAATAAACAATACATAATTATAATAATGATATACTAAACTAAATCAACCAAAAAACAACTTCTAACTTAACTATAAGAGATGTCTCAAAATAATACCATGTGAAAATGGTTGAAACAATTTCCCAACTATTTTAACTAAACCCACATGACAAACATAATTTTAAACCTAATTTTACAGTGAAAAACAAAACTCAGTGGTGGTCTCCGAAGAACCGGAATAACTATAAAGACAAATTATGTATATTTCTACTTACTAACAAGTACCAAATGAATCATTTCGATTCCTACCAGGGTGATCTAAGTAATTATTTTTGATTCATTATAAGTTTAACTTCACTAAGGATTTGTGATTTTGTTACCAGGTATCATGAAAACTTACTTGACAGTTATCTCTGAAATCAATAAATATTTAATTTCAGAGCACATGAGGAGAACGCCCACAAAATCTTTCTAAACCGTTTTATCACACACACTGCACTTCTTCTGAGTGCCAGAACTGTGACTTGAAACTCCTGAAACTTTTCAAAGCCATTCAGAGCCTTCTTAGTTCTCAACAACCAGTAAACCTTTCCTTCATACGACCTTCATGTCATTTGCACAACATAAAATTGATATTCCCAACGAACTCTGAAGTGCAATTTGCATGCTCCACCATGCCTAAATTGTGCTCGAGGTCCATCTCCTTGCTTACTACAGGCATATATAGACATGTTTAGCAGGTTCTAAAACCCTGAAGTACTCCAAAAAGAGTTAGGGTTTATACTATCTCACAACAATGAAGAACAGTTCCATGATTTTGCCTGCCTTGATGGTGGCTATGGCCATCATTTGTGCTAATCCAGTGGAATCGATTCCGAACACGGCATGGGTTTGGCAGATCTGCAACGCTCAGAAAATTCCAGGCGGAAGCACTTACTATGATAATGTGGGGTTGGCATTAAATGACATCCTCGTAAACACTGCCACCAATGGATATGCATATTATTACAAGACCAGCCATGGAGAGAACGGATCACCCACTGCCTATGCTGCTGGAAGATGTGGTGACCATCTTTCCCCAGATGACTGCCATTATTGTCTCCAGGTCATTACTGATAGCATCTGGAAGGCTTGTGGGAACGCCATTGGAGCACAACAGAAGCTGGTTGATTGTTTTCTTCGCTATGAGCAGTTTGACTTTGAATAATTGTAACCATTCCATGACTTTGTTTTTCTTCTAGCCATGGTAGATAAATAAATCAGATTGGGCAGAATGATCTGAGATCATAATATCCCATGAGTAACATAGAACTGTGGGAGAATACCATAGAGTTAATATAGAAGGTTTTAGGTAGGTATAAAGATTCAGGGTGCATGGCATCTTTGTGGGCTATCATATATGTGAAAACAGTTATATACTGTAATATCTTGAAGATGACCTAAACGTATTTACATATTTCATGATCTCAACGTCTTTGTGGTTTTGAATGATGCAGATGTGCTTTCTCGAGTAAGCCATAAATGTCTTTTAGGTTTTTTTTCTTGATAGTTAACTATTTAAGGAGATTTGAACTTGTGATTTATTGTAATATATTTAGGGATAATATGGGTAGAGAAAGATGCTTATTGGAATAATGTAATGTATAATGTAGGTTAATTATTTTATTTATTAATTATGGTCTATTTATTTATCATTTTCACATTATTACATTATATTAGTTTTTTGGATAGTTCTTTTTGTATCTTATATTATCTCATTACATATGAAGTATAAAAGAGATATATAAAGGAGATGCACAAAAATAACGTAATATGAGTTAACTACTTTATTTATTCACTATAATTCATTTATTTATCATTCTTACATTATCACGATTATATTATTTTTGAGTACCTCCCCCATATTATTCCTTAAATATATTACATTTAAAAAAAAAAAATCATATAGTAACAAATCACAAATCACACAGGTTAACCATGAATTAAACTCACATATATTAACTCACATATATTAACATTATAAGTATTAAATTCACATATATTTATAAGTAGTATTGGTATATTTATAAGTAGCATGGGTGAAGCTCCATCATTCCATTAAACTTCATATAAATCATATGAAAATCTGGGCCAAATCTCATGCATGTCCTGTCATATCAACAATTCCCTGTGACCTCTATGGATGCAAAGAAATATTACTTTTGAATGCCTCTTGGTTCTACAGGAACATTCATTTCTTTAGATTCCCGTTTGAGGTAATACATAAGAGTAAAAAATGCCATGGCTAAAGGTTTATTACAAACAAAGCGTGTATTTTACACTATGGGATATGAAGTTTACGTTAGCATTGGAGAGCATTGCTTTGCTCCTTGGCTCTTAGAGCTATTGGATATATCAAAAAGACTATATACATGCGCAATAACATTAATCTCAGCGAATGATATTAAAAAAATAAATTTTAGTTACCAGTATTAAAACTTTTATTTTTTATAACTATTTTAATTTTCTTATTGTCATCTTGATTGTAATGAAATTGTGTTTCATGATCATTGAAATTTGATGGTGTCTTCTTTCAAGTCCAAAGAGATTATTAAACCTACCCTATAAAGAATGATATTTTGTTAGTGAGTTTATTTTTTACGGATGTAGATCAATGGTTTATGTGCGTGGAAAGTGTTTCACTTCTAAAATTAGTTTTTTACTATTATTAAAATGAGATTAATATATATTTAGGGGGGAGATTAATATATATTTAGGGAGTAGTCTAATACAAATTTGATAATATAAGAATACGAAGTTTTTATAATTTTTTTTAGGTTTTGGATGAATTTGGAAATAAAAAATATTTGCTAAAAAAAGCATTCAAAATTTTCTGTTTTAAGTTTTCAACCCAATTAAAAGATTTTCAGTTATGGTTCTTAAATTTGTTTTCAAATAAAGCTAAACTAAATTCACACTAGTAAAACATCTTATATAATTTTCATTAAAATTTTCAATAAAATACTTTCATTCTATCTTTCCAATGACTAGACATTGATCATAGAGCTCAATAGTTACCAAAAGCAACTTAGAACTAAGAGGCATCAACATATTCAAAGGAGTGTGAGAGGGTACTATCAATGATCTTCCATATCCATATTCATTGCAAGAACGGCTCAATATAAAGGAGATGTGTAGGACAGTATGTCTTTCAACATTTTTTTAAATGTAGGGAAGAAAAAAAAAGCAAAAAGAAATTAAATGTTTGTGAGTGATGTTGTATTGGTGTAAATGTTTGTAAATATTTAACATTTACATGTCAACTTAATTAGAAGAAGAAAAGAGACTAATAAGGGAGAGATATTGTAGTATCCTTAAATGAGTGTGAACATTTCAATATTGGCTAAATTAATAATAAAAAGTTAAAAGTAATCAAAGTATCACAATTCAATTTGCTATATTTTAATTTTGTTTTTAAGAAAATCATAATATACATATCACATTCAAATATATAACATTCAAAGATATAATATATAAATAGTGGCCATAAATTTATATTCATTTTACCATTTAAATTAAAACAAGTGTTGAATTTGAAAATCATAATATACATATCACATTCAAATATATAACATATAAATAGTGGCTATAAATTAAAATCCATTTTACCATATAAATTAAAACAAGTGTTGAATCCTATAGTCATGTTTTGGATTGAGCTAATAAATTGAGATGTGAAGTGGATAAATTAATTGATCGTTTAAATTTACAATTTTACTGCTACAAAGTGCTAAAACATAAATAATAGTGGAAACTGACTTCTATAAGTAGATTTATTTACATCTTATTCTTGTCCATTTATTTTTTATGAAAGGACTTCTTAAGTTATGGCGGGAAGTAACTAATTTATGGTAAATATGTTATTTAGGTGAGTATGAACTATTTTCAAAGATTTTATTTGTGGATTAAAAATTCACTACACAAATATCTAAAAATATTAGAACCATCTCCATAAATATAACATAAATAATAGTGGAAATTGACTTCTATAAGTAGATTTATTTACATCTTATTCTTGTCCATTTATTTTTAACTTATGGTAAATATGTTATTTAGGTGAGTATGAACTATTTTCAAAGATTTTATTTTTGGATTAAAAAATCACTACACAAATATCTAAAAATATTAGAACCATCTCCATAAATATAACATAAAATATGTGATACGGTTATCCACATGACATTATATTATGCAAAGCTAAATAATACCTTCAAGTTATGGTGCAATCAAATGTTTGAAAAATAGTTTTTTAAATAACATTGAAAAATAAATATTTATTTTTCTTAAAAATTATAAGTTGCATCACTCAACGCTAAACTAATAATGGTCAAGGGGAAAATCCATTGCTAGAGTCTTGCCTTGGTAGGGACTAACATAAAAAATTAATACTTACAATATAACAAGATTCTTAACCATAGATATTCACCCCACTTTACCATGGGCATTATTAATTTGTAAATAGGCTTTGTTACAATACCATTGGCCAATACCATGACTTATCAATACCACATGCCCAAAAACCATAACTCATTTCACAATCAAAATATTTTATTTTAACTTAATTTTATAACAATTTTTTTAATTAAATCTAAAAGAAAAATTGTTATACTTTTGAGATATATCTAAACCCTCTTCCTTCACTACTACTAAACATATTTGGTGGATATTCCATAGATATTAAATTAATGTTTTAATAAAATTAAAAATAGAATATTTTTACATAAATAGATGTGAAA
Organism: Pinus taeda; assembly: GCA_000404065.3. Classification (NCBI taxonomy): domain Eukaryota; kingdom Viridiplantae; phylum Streptophyta; class Pinopsida; order Pinales; family Pinaceae; genus Pinus; species Pinus taeda. The sequence goes on along the minus strand of APFE030870481.1, from coordinate 43,717 downwards.
TTTATGTAACACCATCCTAGATCTATCTTAACTCTAGATATACCAAGTAGTAAAAATGATCAAATTTCTTTTCACTCTAAAGTAGTTTGCACGTTAAGATATTTGATCCCTAAATTAATATGAATCTATGGTGATCTAACATCATTCCATATTTTGATAACATATCTATTTCATTATTTATATCTATATAAATATAAGTGAAAAAAACATTGATTTCAATTAAAAAAATGCCATAAAAATATATTGTAAAGTAAATTATAAACATTATATCTCTCTTTCCTTCATTAAATCATAAACAAAAATATATATATAAATTGAAATTAAAATATATTTCATTATATCTAATCAATATTTAAAAAAAACTCTTATATATCTTAAAAAAAACAAATTATTAACAAAATAATCATATACATGATGAAAAAAATTATATTTATACTCCAAAACTAGCATCAAAACATACCACCTTGTCTAATTAATACCTCCAAAACACCCTTTCTCTATCTTTCCATCGGGAAAAAAAATTAATTGAAAAATGGTTTTCTTTACAAACAATTCTAAAAATTATAATATTGTATTCTCAAAAACCATGCATAACAACACGAAAAGCATATTATTGTCCTAGCAATTATCTGAAGATCCGTTTATCAAGATATCAACATGTTGTAATTAAACACACTACGAGGAAAACACCACATAGGTTGTTATAAGGTTGGGAAACATTATTAATAAAAACCTATAATATATCTAGCAAAGACTAACAAATTTTCACTCTAATTAAATTTTCTTATGTTGTGTTAATAATAAACTATTAAAATATATATGCATAAAATCACTTTAAATTATATACAAAGAATTTTTTGTTTTCAAAGGGATTATTCATTCTCAATTAAAAGTAGGAATTAAACTTGAGAAAAAATAAATACATTAGTGAATATTATGTATTTTGAAGCCTTGATGTTTATTACATATGTAAAAGTAATTGTGCACACATTACCTTTTATATCATAATATATTATAATAGTAATAATATCTGTAACAACCCCGAAATTAAAACATGTAATTAATTAGATTAATTATGCGATTTATAATCAATGCACAATTTATCAACTAATTGACATCAAATTTCAATAAATGAGTTGAGACTACTTACCTGTGACAATGATGCTTTTCACTTGTGATTTAAAGGTTGAATGCTAGTTGAATTCTGCTAACTACAAAAAAGTTTTGAGGACGACTCTCCACCCAACCGTAGGCTCAGTTGCACAAAATCTTGTTACAACTGGCCACCCCAAGCCCTCAATCAACGTACTACTACTAGGGTATCCTTTGTCTCACAACAGTATTATCCCAAGAGAATGGATGGTGGAATCATGGAATGATGGAATGCGTCTCGTTTTCCTCACCATCTATTAAATAGAGCAAACATTGGAAGGGAAACCACATGCACATATTCCATGTGTCTACATGCAACTTTATTGCTTTCTTGTTTTATTTATTTTGTTTTTACTTTTTTATAGCTTTACTGATTTTTACTGCTTTCTTGTTTTATTTCTTTTTATATTTATTTAGAGCTTTAGTATTGTTATTTATTATTTATTTACTATTACTATTTTTTATTATTTATTTTCTTGTATTTTAATATTATATTATATTATTTATTATTAAGGGACATTACATACTTCCCCACTTTAAGGAAATTCGTCCCGAAGTTAAGTTGAATTATTTAATATTTTATTTATTAGTTATTACTTCATGTTTTCCTTACACCCTCTACTGAACTAGTATAACTAGTAGGCATTGAAAGTTTCACAACACCTAGGAAATCTCAAGGAATCTCTATCTTTTTTCCCACTTTCGGAACCAAGCATAAGCCTCCTTGGTTTGTATCCTAGTCCAAGGCTCGCGCCTGACTCAGACCTCATCTTCCCCAAGGCAAGTATCCGGTACGATACTCAATGACTCCAGGCATCTCAGAAGGCTAGCCCACTCCCTCCACAACTACTAAGGCGCACAACCCCAGGCATCGAAGTCCTTACACCCCCATTAGACTTCGGCATCCCAATCCAATAACAGGCACGTAGCATAGAACATCAGGCACTTGGCCTTCTCAAGATGGCCCATAGCCCTTCAAGAGCTATCCATCAAGAGTTACATAAGACAAAGGAACCACTGGCATATGTAGTGTTGATTGAGTTTGTTCCCAGCCCATATGGTGTTACTTATTCTCCCTCGTGCGTATGGGCTTGCACAAGATCATCAAATAAACCGGTCCTCTCGGCCCATTTGTGGAGTCCTGTGAATCATCACACCTCAACATGCAACCAATGCATTAGCTATGCCATCATAGTATCATAGAAAATAATCCACATGCCAAGTCTTGCATGTCATCATGTAACATTCATCATTGTTAATCGCAACATTGTGAATAATAACGAACTATATGCTCATGCATGTCATAAATTTGTACGCAACTATCACATGCTTCGCCTCATGAAATACCATCATAAGTTATAACATCAACATATTTGCATCAAAGACATATCATGACTTCACATAATAAATGAACCACATGTCAATAAACCTTATGTTATAGCATTAGAATTCTTATGCTGCATTATGCATATCATAGTCATCATAAGGATACCTCATCAGTATTGTAACAACTATATAAATATGAACCGCATGTGCATGATCACCCTCATACCATCATATCATGAAACATCATTAATATGAGAATCATCAAATACTTTATCAAATATAGAACAACAATACACTATAAGCATTCTCATCATGAATTAATTTCATTTACATATATGAACAATGAATGCTAACTATGAATTAACATTAGTTAACATCCCTCTAGGATTTATGTTATCTTATGATTACTATTAGTGCCATGATTTCATCAAGTTACCAACTATCCTTCATTAACAAATTCAAATTTCCAATTTACATCATTCTTAGTGGATTATCATTTAGAAATCAATATTTAGCAAAACATGCAATCTACTCCATATGAATAAACTTGAAAAGTTTCTCATCACTTGGTTCTTATAGATTTGATGTTGATTTTCTATCTAAAATCACTTCAATACCATCTCACCATTCAACTACTTAAGCTTTTAAATTTCTCTCATATTTCATGAACAACCCAATGTTATATATTTAACTAGTAACTAAAAGGATCTATCCTATTGTGAATCTATATTACATCTATTAACCATAATGTTCAACCATACCATATTAAAATTTCTTGAGTTAACATTTTATAACTACTTGTATGTTGGTTTAGTAGTTCAAAAATGGTTAATAACATTATCATTAAATAAAAACTCAAACACATAAATTTTTAAATATTAATTTAATCAATATACACTAACTTGTGATTTTTCTTTAATAATCCAATTAACCCCTTTGTTTTTACCATTTCTCTTAATAAATAAATAATTAAAATAATTAGATATTCTCAAAATAATATAATAAAAATAATAATATTTCCCTTAGTCTTTGCTGTTCGACTTGCCCTTTGCTTTTTGACTAAAATATTTTTATGAACCTTTGACGTTGTCATTGTGCTCGCCACGGCAATGACAACTATGGGTTTTCGTCTTGTGACGATTCCTTTATTTGTGTCCACGTACGGACGGAACCAATATTCATGGCGCAGATACACGCGGTACAGGGTTTCTATATTGTTGTTCTATTTATTTATGGAGTTTTTCATAGTATTTGAAAACATGCCATAGATATCTGTATTGACGTGTACTGCACGGCATTTATAAAAGCAAGCCACAGATATGAGTATCAAGGCTTCCTGAGTATTAACGTGGGTCGGTATCTATGTTTAGCAGAACGAACAAGACGCGAATATGACAGGCTTCTTGTTTAGTGATCTCCTCTCGCCCGTTCGTCCTACAGAGTAGGAGTTCTGGTTGCTTGGCTGTCTGATTTCCTCCGCAACAGGCTTCTTGTGCTTTGCTTTTAATTAAACGAACGGGGACGGAAACCCAAAAATCTGTTGAATTGTATTAAATAAGAATTTTCACTTTTATTAATAATAAGGATTTATATATATATATATATATAATAATTATATATAATTAATTATTTATTAAAAAATAACTTAATATTATTTACCATCATTATAAATAACAATTAGGAAATAAATTTGAGTTGATAGTGCAAATTTTCTCATGCAAGTAGTAAATGGAAATTCAAGAAATAATTGAAGTTTTCTGTATTGAAATGTTCATAAGTTCCAATTGTTTGAGCCTAAGCTTTGATACCATATGTAACAGCTTCGAAAATAAAACATGTAATTAATTAGATTAATCATGTGATTTATAATCAACATGCAATTTATCAATTAATTGATATCAAATTTCAATAAATGAGTAGAGACTACTTCCCTGTGGCGATTATGCTTATCACTTGTGATTTCAGGGTTGAACGCTAGTTGAATTCTGCTAACTGCAACAAAGTTTTGGGGATGACTCTCCACCCAGCCGTATGCTCAGTTGCACAAAATCTTGCTATAGTTGGCCACCCCTGAGCCCTCAATCAACTATCACTGTTAGGGTATCTTTTGTCTCACAACACTATTCTCCCAAGAGAATGGATGGTGGAATCATGGAATGATGGAATGCCTCTCATTTTCCTCACCATCTATCAAATAGAGTAAACATTGGAAGGGGAATCACATGCACACACTCCATGTGTCTACATGCAACTTTATTGCTTTCTTGTTTTATTTATTTTATTTTTATTTTTTTATAGCTTCACTGATTTTTATTGCTTTCTTGTTTTATTGTTATTTATTATTTTATTATTATTTATTATTTATTTACTATTATTATTTATTATTTATTTTCTTGTATTTTAATATTATATTATATTATTTATTATTAAAAAACATTACAGCATCATTGAAGGGAATGATCATTTTGTTGTTATGAAAAGTACTATTATTTCGACTATAATTATTCACAACATTACATAATAATCATTAAAATGCATTAATATGTATGAATCACTTTTTAATAATCATTAAAATGCATGAATATGTATGATTCACTTTTTTGTGTTCAAATAAATACAATATAAATATATGTTTTAATGTTGAATTTTTCTCTTGTGCAAGTATACAAATGTGTTATTTTATTTTTTAATAAATTTCAATTAATTACCATATTTTTTTTAAATGATGTTGATTTTTATATTTTAGTTATTTTGTTCAGATATAATTATTATATTAATATTTTCATTATTTAAATAAATATACTAATTGATTGTAATATCTATATTTATTATAACAATGTATATTTATTTTATCACGACAATTTGTCATATATAATAAAACAATACAAAGGTTCATAATAATGAAAATATTAATAACCATTATAATTATTCAGAACATTATTTAATTAAAAAAAAAATATTCTAGAATAAATAAAATATATAATGTTTGTCTACAAACATTCCAAAGTATATAATTTCTAATATTCAATTTTAGTGGTTATCATTCATTGCTCAAGTTACATACATGCCTCATTTCTTCTTCACTTGTAAGGGATATTGTACTCGGGTTACTTGGAATATTTTCTTTTAATCAACTTGAATTTTGACATTATCCCTCTTTATGTTCATTGATATAAAAATATAAAAATGAAGTGTAATGAACATATTTATATCTATAGTTTAGTACAATATAAATGATTCTATACAAGCATATCATATAGTGAGTATTTCAAAAATAATACACATTCTTTTTAAATTGTGTTTCTTGCCATCTATCGAGATATTGAATCTACTATATACCTTTCTTCCCATGAGTTTTATATGCCACGAAAAACATAGATATAGTAAAATGTTTCTTGTTCCATTAATTGTAAAATAAATGATGCAAAGTAACATAGCAACTTATGAATTGTTCAATTAACCTTTGATACACCAACATATATATTCATAACCCATACTTCATCTGATGTCAATCAAGTGCTTGGATGATTCTTCTTTGTAAGTTGTCACTTGTTCAAAAACATCCATAGATGATTGTAAATTAAGTTTATATATATATATATATATTATATATATATATATATATATATATATATATATATGAAATTGGAAATACACACAAATTTTGCAATCAATCCTTTTTTGCCTTGTTGTCATGTCTCATGTGCTTAATGTATTCCATTTTGTTTATTTTTTATAATAAAAAAGCAATTGAAAATTAATATTTCACGTGATAAACTCTTTATGCATTAAAATAAATAAATACATGCTTACATATATTTGTTAATTTTCTAGTGTTCTATGCTTAGCACAATCACTTACAACATTTCTTTTTTAATTAGTAATCACTTTTCCAAATAAATTCAATATTCCAATGACATTAAGCAATTGTAGATAGAATCATAATTCAAACGCAATAGAAGGTACAAAAGAACAAGAACAAAAGAGACACAAAATTTGGTCAAAGACCAGGGTAAATTCCCACAAGCAGGAAACCCTTTCATTTTTTTTCTATTATGTTGTCATCAAATATATAACAGAGAGATACAATGTTCCAATTCATCAACAATGTATCAAAGGTCGAAAAATTTGACTTATAAGCCCAATTCAACTAACGAAGATTCAATGAGAGATGGTCCCAAAAGTCAAATCTGATCCAAAGTCAAAGTCTGCAATTTTTTGTCAAAGTCAACATCAATCAACAATAGTCCAAGATGCCCTGACTAGTCAACATTCAACAACAAAAGTGCCTCTGAAACAAACCAGTCAATAGTTAAAGAAATCGACCTTCCAAGCTCAGTCAAACCCAACAAAAACAATCAACAAAAGTTTGGTCAAAGGAGAGAAAAATCCTATGATTAAACATCTGAATTTTTTGTGGTCAACTATAGTCAAGGTCTTAATCAACTGTAGTCAACATATGCAGTCAAAATTCAAATTTGATCCAAAGTCAATGTTTGCAAATTTTTGTCAAAGTCAACATCAGTCGACAACAATCAAAGATGTCTTGACTAGTCAACATTCAACAGTCAAAGTACCTCCAAAATAACTTGGTCAATAGTCAAAGAACTCGACCTCCCAAGCTCGGTCAAACAAAAAAAATAATCAACAAAAGTTTGGTCAAAGGAGAGAGAAAGCCTACGGTCAAACTTCAATATTTTATGTGGTCAACTGTAGTCAAGGTCTACGGTCAACCTAAGTCAAACTGCCCAAAAAAGTTTGGCTTCTTCACTGATCAATTCGGCCTTCCAAAATAAAAAATTTGCAAGTCAAAGCTGGTCAACAACTAGTCAAACTGTCCCAATCAGAAAGTCAACACATAAAACAAGAATTTCCTCCTTCCTTTTGCACATGTGATATTGGACCTCCAATTGCAAACTTGTACGAACCAATCAAGAGAAGAGAGAGAAGATATGATGTGTGATGATGATGCTCCAAAGTGATGTGACATGAGGGCTACTCATATAAGTCTTAGGAGGTTGAATTAGCTTGCCCAGACCGATTTGTCCTTTTGTGGACATGTGGATTTCACCTTAGAAATTATATTTTTCCTTGACCAAATTAAATTCTTCCAAGGGCTAGTAGGGGTCATTCTTGATGAGGAAGGTTGTTCAATGGATGGATTTTGTCGCTGAGTTGCCAAATTAACACTCCCTCTTAGCTAGGGAGAAATTTCCCACTACATCAAAAATCTTGGCATTGTCATCACTGAACCAAATCATATCTTGTATATGCTCATCTCTGCTCACATCCTAAACATTCTCAAATCTAAAAAAGAAGAGTCATCATAATAGAGATCCAACTACCACCCTATATCCTAGGACAATAGGCAAGATATCTCTTACCATGAGAGGTAAGGATCACAATCTATCATATTGTCTGTTGATCTTCCCAACTTGACACTCAAGAGTCAGTGGTAGAAAAATTACATCCCATCACTTGAGAAAGATATCACTTACCACAAATGGTAAGAATCACGGTCTATCTCAAGTCTCCTCACCCATTGGTTAGAGAGGTGGAAATCCCAACAAGCCTAGATTACATGTAGGATTTCAACTAGGGTGTACCTTGTCATGTACAATGAGTGACAATAGGCAGGATATGGCTTACTGTGGAAGGAAAGGATCACATTCTATCATATTTTCTAACAATAGGCAGGATATGACTTACCATGGAAGGTAAGGATCACAAACTATCCTATTGTTCAAAGTTCTCTTAACCCTAGGAGCTCTTTGACTCAATTCCTCTCCTTGGGAGCTCAAACAGGGGGGAAGAGAATAAATCAATTTCCTTGATCAACTGAGACCCTTTATTAGGGAGTGTCACATCCATCAGTCCAAGTTTCTCTCTGAAGACCAATAACTTCCCTCTCGACAAAGCCTTGGTGAGTATGTATGTTATCTGCTCGTTAGTCAAAATGTGATGGAAACTAACTACTCTCTACACCATGTCTCGAATATAGTGATGCATGATCTCAATATGCTTGGGCTTGTCATGCAACAAAATATTCTCAACCAATAAAATCCCACTCTTGTCGTCACAATATATCACTGTCGTATTCAAATCTTGCTCAAAAATCTCTCCAAGGAGCTTTCTTAACCATGCTGCCTTACAGATAGCCATGTTAGCAACAATATACTGTGCCTCGATCATGCTTAAAGCTACATAATTTTTCTTCCTGCTCATCTAAGATATCATGACAAAAACCAAACTTTAAAGTAACACCCTGATGTGCTCTTTCTGTCAATAACATTTCTAGCCCAGTCAACCTCTGTGTACCCATGAAGTCTCACATCTCTGGCAATATAATTTAGACCAAGATTAATCATCCCATGCAAATATCTCAACACATTCTTGGTAGCAAACCAATGTGCATGAAGAGGCTCAGTCATGTATTGACACAAATTGTTATCTACAAAACATATGTACGGATGGGTGTTCACAAGGAACATCAATGCCCCAATCAATTATCAATATTTAGAGGGATTCGCCAAGTCAGGTCCCGCAAGATATCCACAAAACTTCTTGAAGTTCATCTCCATTGGTGTGGCCATGGACTTGCATTCTGCCATTCCAAATCTTTCCAACAATTTCACAACATATTTTCCTTGAGAAAGGAAAATATCACTTGACCTTTGCCACACCTCTAAGCCCATGAAGTATTGCATCTATCCAAGGTCTTTCATTTTGAATTCAGAGGTTAGCTCCCTCTTGCACTCAAGCATCATAGGCTCACTTCCTGTCAAGAATAAATCATCAACATATAAAACTAAAATAAGGGGCATACCTTGGGCCATTTTGAAGTAGAGGTTAGGGTTAGCATTTCTTCTCGTGAATCCAAGCTTCATTAGGTGGCTATCGATACAGACATACAGGGCTCTGGGGGCTTGCTTAAAGTTCCTTCTTTAGCCTGGAAATGTGAGTCTTCCTATCATGTACTTCAAAGCTCCGTGGTTTCTCAACAAATACTTATACCTGTAGTATGCCATGAAGAAATGCAATATTCACATCCATATGGTTAAGTGTCCATCCCTGGCTAGCAGCAAGGGAAACAATCGATATAATAGTAGTATAGTGAGTAACTGATGCAAATATTTCATCATAATATTCTCCCTTTTTCTGAGAGAAACCCCTAGCCATAATCCTCGCCTTATATTTCTCAATGCTCCCATCAACTCCATGTTTGATTTTGTACAACCATTTAGAAGCCACAATAGACTTCCCTGTAGGTCCCAGAACAACTTCCCATGCATCATTCTTCATAATAGATTCATAGTCTTCAAAGGTGTGTGGTTCATCATGTATGATGGAACTCATAGCTACAACATATCCCTAGTATCAACATGGATTCTTTCTTTCTCTAAAGGTTCCTATGGCAGCGACATGTCTCTCAACATCCTATAAGGTATCATGAAGTCAAAGTGGTCTCTTCTTGGTACGGGGATCACATGGAGGAGGATCCAAGGGGTTTATAGGTTCCATGGGATCATCAAAAAAATATTTCTCAGGTTTAGGCACATAAGGACCTTTTAGTAGGTCCATGTCATCATCCTTCTTTTCAACATGAAGAGGAGGAGGAGGAGGAGGAATATCCATTTCTTTTCCAAAGGCATCATCTTCATCGAAAGTCACATCTCTTTCTTTCTAGTGGCTTCCAGTTTATTCCTCTTGTCCTTTGGCACATGAAAGCACACAGGAAAACCAAATATCCTCATATGCCCAACATCAAGCATCATACCTGTGAACACTTCTTTGGGAGTCTTGTCACCCAGGGCTTGATGAGGAATCTTGTTTTAAACATAGGTCGTTGTATTAGTGGCTTCTCTTGAAGGAACTTCGACAACTTTTGATCATCCAACATTGCTCGAGCAACTTCCATGACGGTCTTATTCTTTCTTTTAGCCACACCATTTTTCTTGGGATTATAAGGTACACTAGTCTCCTTCTTGATTCTAGCCTTCTTGCGAAAACCAACAAACCCATGAGAAGTGTATTCTCCACCATTACCAAACTTGAAGACCTTGATCCTTTTCCCTATTTGATTCTCTATTAGTGCCTTGAAATCCTAGAACATATCAAATGCTTTGTCCTTGTTCTTGAAGGAGAATATCCATGTCTTCCGGGAGAAGTCATCCACAAAGATTATGTAATATAGATAGCCAACCATAGATTTTATTGGAATGGGACCACATATATCATAATGAATGAGTTGTAGAATATAATTGGTCCTACTTTTGTTGGAAGGGAATGGTACCCTCGACTTCTTTCCACTGGCACATCTCGAACATACCCCTCATGCTTAGTTTGGACTCTAGGCATTCCAAAAACCATCCTCCTTACTTTAGGCATGAATTCATAGTGTAGATGAGCAAACCTTTGGTGCCATAGCTCACTTTTATGATTGCTATCATGTAACATTTCTTGCAACGGTCTTCCATTGACTCTATAGAGTCCTTCAATTCTATATGCCAAGGTGAATGCATCCCTCATGCGGGATTACATAGACTAGGCGATGACCTTTTCTTTTGTGAAGGAAACTCTCATCCCTTTTTCTTCCAAGGAAGATATAGATACAAGGTTCTTCTTTAATCCTAGTACATACATAACATCATGAATAAGTACGTTTCCCCATAATATAAATGAAATGTGACAGAACCAAAATCCATTACAAGATAAGTAAAGTTATCCCCAAGAATGTCTTCATATTAGTCTCCCTTTCAACCATATTTGAGAGGACTTCAGGATACCCAAAGAAATGTCTAGAGGCCTCACTATCTAGTAACCAACTATCACACGAATCTAGAGGAGAGGAACTAAAAAGAATGGAAATAAGAATATATTCAGATTGAGTAGTAGCTACACTATTTTCATACCTTGAGTTCCTTGATCTCTTTTGAGAATGATGGCCTTCTTCACGATCATCAGGAGCATCTCTTCTTCTTCTATCATCATCTCTTCTTCTATGATTAAACTTGTTGTTAAATCCAATATTGTTGTTATAGTTGGACCTTAGAGCATTTCTCTTTTCTGAACAGGCTCAGGCATAATGACCATGCTTGTGGAAATTTTAGCATTCAATTTTCCTTAACCTTCTATTGGAATCAATGGAATGTAGAGCATACTTTCTAGAATTAGATGGTCCTCCTCTTTCTTTACTCTTCTTTTTCTATGTAGCAAATGCAAAGAAATCTCCTTCTTCATGCTTTTGAATTCTCCATCTAGAAATCATCCTAGTTTCTTCTTGAGTACATTTTCCAACCAACTCATCAAATGTCAAAAACTTATCATTATTGCTAATATTTGTAATGAATATCCCCCGTATTGGAGGAAGACCTTGAAGAGCAACGAGCACCAACTCTCTATCAAACACGCATTCTCCACAAATCAACAATTAATCCCTGAGTTATGATAATCTCTTGAAGTATGATTGCACAATCTCTCCCTTATTCATCTTGATGTCCTTGTTTTGATTGTTCAAGGAGAGAATGCGATCCAAATTGTTGATCTCATACATCCCAAGCAACTTGTTGTAGATATCCTTGGACTTCTTCAACTTTCTAATGTAAGTAAGCAAATGATCTTTCAAAGAATCAATAATTATTTGTTTGGCTTTGATCTCACCTTTCTTATACTTGGCCTTGACAATAGAAATAACATTTTGTGGTGGCTCAGGTACTTTTCCTTCCACATATTCCAAAACATCATTTTCATCCAATATCACTTCTAGCTTCATCTTCCAAGAAACAAAATTAGATGAGTCACCCAACTTCTCTGCACCCTTGAAGTATGAGGTAGATATCTTGACCAAGTAGCTTCTTCCAAATAAATTCCTTCAAAGGTGATTGATTTTGTCTCTTGTCTCCTTGGGCTTGTCTTCACCTCAACTCTATTACCATTTTAATTTTCCATTGTTCTGTGCTTAGCACAATCACTTATAACAATTCTTCTTTAATTAACAATAACTTTTCCAAGTAAATTCAATCTTCTAATGCCAGTAAGAAATTGTAAATAGAGCAATAATTCAAACGCAATAGAATAAAACCAAGAACAAGAAAAAGAGAGACACAAGATTTGGTCGAAGACCAAGGAAAACCCCACAAGGGGGAAAACCCTTTCAAAATTCGTCTTCTATTAGATTGTCATTAAATGCTCAATAGAGAGATACAATGTTCCAATTCATCAACAATAAGTCAAAGTTCAACGACTTTGACTTATCCAATTCAACTAACTAAGATTTAATGAGAGATAAGCCCAAAAGTCAAATATGATCCAAAGTCAAAGTCTGTAATTTTTGGTCAAAGTCAATAACAATCAACAACAATCAAAGATACCCTAACTATTCAACATTCAATAGTCAAAGTGCCTTCAAAACAACTTGGTCAACATTCAATGAGCTCAACCTTCCAAGCTTAGTCAAACCCAACAAAAATAGTGAACAAAAGTTTAGTCAAAGGAGAGAGAAAGCCTGTGGTTAAACCTTACAATTTCCTACAATCAAATGTAGTCAAGGCCTGTGGTCAACCCAAGTCAAACTACCCAGAAAATTTCGTCTTCACCACCAATCTATTCGACCTTCCGAAATAAAAAATTTCCAAGTCAAATCAAGACAAAACAACAAGTCAAAGATGGTCAACGACTAGTCAAATTGTCCCAATCATAAAGTCAATGCAAAAAACAAAAATTGCCTCCTTCCCTTTGCATGTGTAAGCTTAGGCCTCCAATTATTGTTGATTATTATCTTTGAAAATAAGATACTCATCATCATTATCAAAAAATAGCCATGCTCCTAATAATCCTTAAAGAAGTAAACTCTCTTTTACTAAATACCTCTCTAATTATTATAAATTAATATATTTTCTTTACTTTAAAAAAACAAATTTTTAAGTTATAAAAAAACAATTTTAAATTTTACATTCAAAATACTTATAATAATAATATAATATTTCTCCGTATCATTTTTATAACACATATAAATGAACATTCCTACAACGTTAACGACAAAGAAATAAACAAATGCTCATATATATAATGAGTAATAAATGGTATTCTTTATACATTTTAGAGTTTTGGCTATGGCTAAATTATTTTGGTCAAATATTAAATCATGTGGTTTAAAATAGGTTTTTGATTATATGGATGGATTCAACATTATGAGAAATTTATAAAATTAATTGTGGAAAGTTAATAACTCAACTTGTAAATCCAACAAATTTCTAGACAAATTAGACCAAAAAAATCTATACCTAAAAAATTTATAACAAATACACTAGCCATAAATGATGTTTACAATTTGACAATATAACATATAATTTTTGAGTACATCTTACAAAATGCAACCACTGATACCAATGTTCAGTTGGTGGCCACCACTTTCACAGCTGAATCACATAGAAATTGTTTTATTGAAACTGCTTTCAAAAAGGTATAATGGCCTCTTTCTAGAATTTTTGAAGCATGCATGTTGATAGCGTTGAAAAGTGGCTACCTAGCATTCCAATTAAAGTAGGAGCTTAGTATGTTATCTTAACAATTATAGGTATATTGATGAAGAAGACGACTCTTAACTGAGATTGAAATGGATAAGTTGTTGAACATTCAATGGCATGATATCTGAAGTAGGTCCATAGAAAACACGCTTTGCTATCAACATGTTGGTGGTTTCTGTGGGATGAAATGCATCCCAGAACAAGTATTTTGTTCTATCTCCACAATAAGAAGATAATCTGGTGCATGTTAGATATCCTTTATATTTCCCTTGCCCGCAACACCCTTGGTTCACCACTTCAAAACCTGCAGCAACCACCATTCATGGAATCAATTGAAATTTTGTAATAAATTTTGAAAGCAGTACTTATTAATCATTTGGTGTTTGATCAGACCATATGCTTTGGGGTTCTTGATGAAGTCCATCATCATGTCAAATCCATTAGAGTAAACAAACAAGGAACCAGGCAGCTCCCCTGTGAGTTGGTCCAACAACAGTTTCAGAGCGCCATTGAAATGCATGGCATATTGTTGCAGAGTGTCAACGCACTGCCCATCTGGAGGGTTGAATCTGTTCAACATAGATGGGGCACATCCAATTGGTCCTATATTGGTTACAACGATCTTGCGAGCTCCCATACTGTATAATTTCTGTGTAAATATAATCCAGACAAACAATATTACAAATGAACTAAGAATTTATGTGAACAATTAAGTTACTGCAGAAATTGCAAAGGATCTGATATCTAGAGTGGAGAAATGAATATAAACCTTCAGATGCTGTGCATATATAGAAATCAAGAAATCTGTGTAGTCAGAAGCCGGAGTACGTGAACTAGAAACCACGTAATTGTTAATCCAGTCGTTTCCTCCAACGTTGATGTTGTAGATCGCGTTTCGTATCAGCTCTGCGGCCGCAGACTGCCCTATCAGCTTTTGCAGAGCATTTTGATATTGGCCAAACATTTCTAGCTGCCTTGGAATTGTCAATCGACCTATCTGTAATAAGATAAATTCATAGATTTAATGAGTGATGAATGTTTTGATTTAATGAATGCATGATTATAATATTGTGCGGGCTATGCAAATTGCAATTCGATTAAAAAACATAATGAAGAAATTCATTTCCTTAAGCAAAACCAGATGCAATGGAATTGCACATCAAGGTGAAAAACATCGAGGTTTATATTTTCAGGTTTTTGGTATTTTGAATTGGGTTGTTACAAGTTGTTGAAGATGGGCTGATGAAT
The DNA here is from genome assembly GCA_000404065.3 of Pinus taeda. NCBI lineage: Eukaryota > Viridiplantae > Streptophyta > Pinopsida > Pinales > Pinaceae > Pinus > Pinus taeda. The sequence goes on along the minus strand of APFE030870481.1, from coordinate 28,466 downwards.
TGGGAAATGCAATAATGGTAGTTGAACAGTGATTTTTGGGGATTGGGCTGCTGTGTGGAAGAGAGTGAACCCAGCCTTGGTATTTCTCCCTTGTGGATTCATAGCCCCATCTCAGGGTAGCTTCTATTGCCGAGAGACCAAGTGCAATAAGCAGCTTATGGTTCGGAGGAATGTCTATCTCCGGCAAGCATTCCATATTTATAAGAATCCAAGGCGTTGTCCATGGTAATCATTTCCAATGTAACTTATTTAAGCCCAAAAAATTCCATGTTAATTGGTTTTGGTGATTATTGGGATCCCAAGTAAGGGTGTTTTCAGACACCACTATTTCACTTAATATTACCTAAGATTTTAGGTGAGATGCTGGATGAACATTATTGGGTCCAAAGTCAAGTTAGCTTATGGTCGGGAGGAATGACTTTCTCTGGCAAGCATTCCATATTTATAAGAATCCAAGGTGTTGTCCATGGTACTCATTTCCGATGTAACTTAATTAAACCTCCAAAAATTCCATGCTAATTGGTTTTGGTGGTCATTGGGATCCCAAGTAAGGGTGTTTCCAGACACCACCATTTCTCCAATATTTACTTGAGATCTTAAGTGAGATGCTTGATGAACAATTGGTCCAAAGTCAAGTTTAATGGAGGCTTATTGGGGTGGTTTAGGTAAGTTTGGTTAAGTATTTTTATGTTCCAAGTTTATGACACAGCACTAGTTTATCCATGATATTATTTTCCAATATAACCTATTTAAAGACGAAACAAATTTTCAATGTTAATTTGTTCTCTGATCTTAACATGAGGGTTCTTATTCTAATAACAAATTTCAACAAAATCCTAGAATTTGACCTCAGCAAAGCTAGGTCAATTATTTAACCTATTCACTGTCTTTGAATCCAAAAATATTTCCAAAATCTGCAATTTAGATAACTTCAACACTTCCTACGTAGTTATGCTTTTATACAAGGAAATAAGTTTCTTACAAACATAGATCCAGTGTTGTCCGCAATACCACATCCAGCTGATCCAAAATTTGCTCCTCTGAGAAGTCTATCTCCATTCATCTGCGGACTGAGCCACGGTAGAATCGGCTCTGTGCCCATTAGCTGACCTAATTTTGCATACGGAGAAAAATTATACTGAACGGATTTGGAAGATAGAGACTTACACAATTTAAAAAATATTAGCCATAAACTTTACCATGCCACGAAACAATCTTTCTAGACCTGAAAACCTCAACCACTAAATCCAGAGAGAAAGTGCACAGAAAAGCATAAATAAATATATGTTCACTTACTGAGAAAATCTGAGATGATTCTACCATTGCAAAACCTTCCAGTGGCACCACCTGGATAATCAACCCCATAAGGTAAGTAATCACACCTAGCAATGCTGAAGAGATAGTTGTTGTTCCCTTGGTCGACCAGGGAATCACCGAATACTATCATGGGAGCAGAAGCAGCAGCTTCACCAATATTTTTAATACTCCATAGTGCTGATAGGATCAGTAGAATACTATTCAATCCAATGAACGTACTCTCCATCTCCACCAATATAATTTAAACCTTGACTGGTTCCAAAAGTCTGTAAGCGTTACAATATCAATTGTGCACATAGTTCACTTATACATATATCAAATAATTGACCAAGCAAGCAGCTTGATATATCATATTTCTTAGCAATAAAAGTGGAAAGGGAGAGAAAAGTGAACCTGTTCATGAGCAAGTTCCTCCACAGTGCCTATAATGTTTCGGATATATGCGCTCTTTGCTTTTGAAGTTGCTTCCCAGGGATTCGAGCAACAATGGCTACTCTGTCAAGTATATATATATATATATATATATAAACTGGCTCCAACTGACAAAAACCGGGGCTGAATTTCATAACACCAACACCGCCTTGAGCCAGATGATTGGACCTTCATACAAGCATTGAATGTGAGAAATTAAGAGTATTGAAAGCTTCCAGATCTAATCAATTGAAAGCCAGGCAGGCTAATAAACGTTGTCATGCAGAATCTAAACATGAGAGATGCAATGCCAAATGCCCAATTGCTGATCGTAATTACTTCTTGTCCACCAACCACGACACTGGAACCTAGTGTTCATCGATCATCAACCACTAAAAATAGTAGGTCATAATGGTAATTCAATACTTTACAGAAATTAAAAAATATTCACTGAAAACAGAGCGTATCCAGAGTAATACCTCATGAATTCGTCGAAGTGATAGATGGTTCCTAATTGTTTTTTGAATGGTAGAGGGGATTTTGAATTAGTAACTAGTTTAGATTTTTAAATTTTGGATCTATATTAAGTATCGAGAATGATAAAATTTCTCAAGGCTCAAATTTGTAAAATTTAAAAACTTTTGGAAAGGTTTATAATTGGAGAGATGGGATCTCTATCAACTTTTGATAGATCCGGAGTGAAGATGGATCTACTGCTGCAAGGAAAATATATGATTAATTTTATTAATAATATGTAAATACATCTAATAGTAATATAATCATTTTAAATATGCTAAATATATCTTAAATTATTTTAATTTTAAATTCTCTTAGTTACCTCACTTTTTGAGATCATAAACACTATTAATAACTTTAACGATGAAAAATGATGAAATAAGAATTTTGAATGAAAAGTAACAATATAATAGTGATAGAAAATGTGAATAATAAGAATGTAGTCAATTACAAATAGTATTTATTGTTATCCATCTCAAACTATTTTCTTCTATTATTCTTATTGTTGCCCTTATTAGTTTTGTCATCTTTTCATATTGTTTATATGAAAATGAGAGTTGAAATCGTAAACCATTTAAATCTTTAGCTCGAACTATTGTAGTAAAGATCATTCCTTGTTTCTCTTACTCTTCAATATTAATAAGTTGAATTACTATAACACAAAAATCAATGTACATTGTCAATAATTTTTTGTGCTTACACTGAAATTCAATGCACATTGTTAATCCAATCACTTCAAAATTAATGTAATATCATACATCCAGTTGCATCAAATCAGAAATCAATATCTACACTGAAATCAATGCATTTAATGTGAGCAATCAAATAAGATTAGAAAATAACTTCTACATTGAAATCAATGTATCTAGTGCAAGTAAGAAAATAGGATTAGAAACTAACATCTACACTGAAATCAAGTGCAAGCAATCAAATAGGATTAGAAATCACCATCTACACTAAAATCAATGCATTTAGTAAAAATAATTAAATAGGATTAGAAATCATTTACATTGAAATGAATGCCTCTAGTGCAAGCATTCAAATATAATTAGAAATCAACATCTACATTCAAATCAATGCATCTAATATAAGGTATCAAATAGGATTAGAAATCACCATTTACACTAAAATCTATGCATTTAGTGCAAGCAATCAAATAAGATTAGAAATCATCTACATTGAAATCAATGCATCTAGTGCAAGCATTCAAGTATCTTTAGAAATACATCTACACTAAAATCAATGCATCTAGTAACAAAGTCAAAGGTTGACTTTTTGGTTAGGCCCTCTCATGACCCTCTCTACAATAAGCTATGCTTACTTGACAAGGTTAAGCACAACCATGATACAATTAATACTAATGTAAACACTTACAACTGTTTCCAAGGAAGAATTAAATATAAACAATACAACCCTTTGGTCATCAAAATAGGTTTTCGAATGATGACTCACATAAATATAAATTAAAACAATGTCATCAATAGGACTATTGACAAAAACTTCAACATTAATCCTAATGATCAATAAATCAAATGCCCAATTAATACCTTCATCTATCATTCAAGAATATGGATTAGAAGTTACAAAACTAAAGAATTTAAGCTATCTCATTCATAATAACTTATTTGATCTAATCACCCTAATACAAACCTAAGCTACTATGAGTGCTCATAATTGGACAATATTATAGATTGATTTTTGCTAGAAATAAATTCTCAAGTGATAAAATTAGTTGATCTCTCTCTTTAATTGATCTGTAAATTGTCATGGACATTCCACTTGAAAGTTTGTCACAACATGTCTGATAATATTATGCTCTAAATATGAAATTCTACACTATTACAATGTTCTTAGATTTCTAGATTTGTGGATCTATTGTTAATAGTGCATGCATGCAAATGAAAATTAAGTAGAAAATAGAGAACCAAAAAATAAAATTTCACATACACATTGAACACAATATTTTCTCTAGGAAACCTTTTCAGGAGAAAAACCCAACTGAAGGGTGAGGCCGCTCCACTCTCTTTCTCTATTTGAAAATATGGCTGCAAGTACAAAGACATATGGCACGTGGCCCATGCTTTGCTACAATGCACAAATCCTCTCTATGTGCTCTACCTCATATTCCTCTTGGATACTTTTGCTTAGCTATGGAACAAATGCATTCAAAAGAATGAAATCCCTTTTCCTCTTAGTGGCCCAATTATAACACAACCTGATAGCCTACTAGTAGATAAGTTTGACTACCTCAATTATTAATTAGAGCAGAAATATTGACTCTTATAGAGTCTTTTACCTCATAATCACATGGCTAGCCCATTTTCCATGAATAATGGGGACTAACGCAACATCCTCTCGAATGATCATGGTGAAAATAGAAAGGTCAACTTCTAAGTGACATAAATTTTCCATATGGACTTCAATTGACACACTTCTTGCGCCGCTGGAAAGATATTTATGTGTAGAATATCATGAAAAGTTGCTACGTTAAAGAAAAAAAATTCCCAACCCCCCCACCAAAAAAAAAAAAATTCATTTGATGCCTTAAAGCACTCTTGGAAGGTTTTAGACCCTGTTTTGCCACACTAGGTCTCGCTGGTTAAAAAATGGTCCCGTGAACTGATTTGTCCATTTTTTGCCCACTTTGCATGCATTGAGATGGATGAAAAACACTATAATGATCCAATCTAGATCACACCTACCTATTTTGGGAGGCTTTTGGCCCCAAAAAGCTTCTACTGAATGAGGTGAGGAAAATTTTCCTCCACCTTCTCTCTGGTGTACCATTTAGCTTTCCCTGGAAGCCATCCTTTCAAACCAACCTGCCAAAGGTCATCCAACCCCTGTCTTGTATTTTTGGACCTCTTCAACAAAATTGTATCATTTGTCAACTCTGCCTGAGCATCCGATGCCAAATCCTCCACAGAATGTAGGGCATATTCCTCTTCCCGATCTAGCATGGAAGGCTCATAGAGTTTCAAATTATTTACATTCACAAATGAGTAAATGCACATATATGGTGGTAAACTAAGTTGATAGGAATTATCACCCACCTTTTCCAGTATCTCGAAGGGATCATACCTTAGAGCCTTGATTTTCTTACCAGGCCCCTATAACCTCTCCTTGTTCAATTGTAACCATACTCTGTCTCCCACCTTGAAGGATTTCTCTGTTTTATGTAGATCATGCCTGGACTTATATTTCTCCTATGACTTTTGTAGTGTCTCTTATACTTGCAAATGGATATGCCTAATCTTCTTTATAAAATTTTCAACCCTCAAGGCGTCTCTTATAAGATATTCCCTCACTCCTTGTTGCCCATATGCAATATCCAAAGGTGAAGGTGACAAATATCCAAAACAAGTCTCAAATGGGGACTTTCGTGTAGAAGTTTTGATTTCTATATTGTAAGAATATTGTATATATACCATATTTTCATCCCAAGTCTTCATAGGCTTCTGGTTGTATCCCCTTAGAAGATGCACCAAATTCCTCTTGACTATTTTGTATGCCCTTCTCTGTGTGGATGGAATGTTGCAGATCTCTTCAACTTCGTGTCTATCTTCTCCCATAATGTAGTCCAAAATGCACTAAGAAATCTCGTATCCTTGTTTGAAACGATGCTCGTTGGTATCCCAAAGTGCACCTAGACTTGTCCAAAGAACATGTTTGTTGCTTCTTGCCCACTAATGGTCTTTTTATAGGGGATCAGAATAAACATCTTGTTGAACTTGTCAATTACCATGAACAGGTAGTCATGTCCCTTCCTAGTTGTTAGTAAACCTCCCACAAAGTCCATGGAAATGCTTTCCCAAGGATGAGTGGGTACTGGTAAGGGATGATAGACACCCTGTTGCCTGTTGTTATGCTTGCTGGAAAACAAAACACACATCTTCTTATGAACCTAGATACCTACTCTTACATCTTGGGCCAATACACATACCTCTGCAAGTTAGCCACACTCTTCCCTACACCAAAGTGTCTTGCAACCTTGGAGGTGTGAGGCTCTCTAATCAGTTGCAATCGCTCACCTTTGGGAACACATAACTTATCCAACCTATAAAGTAACCCATCCCGAAGATTGTACTCAACGGTGTTGTTGCCATCGTGCACATGAATTTGACTTTGTAGCTGCTAAACCACCTCCTTGAAGTCTTCATCCTATGAATATGCCTCCCTATATACATCATGGGTGAATGTATCCCTGTGCCTAAGAGTTCCCAAAGTTGTTGTCTTTGATGTGCGTGGCCTCGAAAGCATGTCAACTAACTTGTTTGTGGTTTCCTTATTGTAATTGATCGCCAAATGAAACTATTGTAGAAACCCCATCCACTTGTAATTCCCTGTCTATTGTAGCTCACTCTGGGTTTGCAAGTACTGTAGTGGCTAGTGATATGTGTGGATTACTGTCTCCTTTCCCATTAAATAATGCTTACACTTATTCACAACTTACATTAGGGCATATAGCTCCTTTTCATAGATAGGGTAGTTAAGAACTGCCCCATGAAATACTTCATAATGGTAGCATACATGCCTTCCTCTCTGCATCAAGACCGCTCCCATAACATCTTTCTCCACTTCAAAGGGCCACTGAAAGTTTGGTAATTCCAGAATTGGTGCTTGACTAATCTTCTTATTTAGCTCCTTGAAATCCCTCTGCTGATCCTTTTCCCACTGGAAAATCTTGCCACATGTTGTTATGGCATAGAGTGGTTCTGATACCGCTAAAAATGAGGCTATGAATTTCCTCAGGTATTTTGCTAACCCAATGAAACTTTTGATCTTAGAAAAATTAGTAGCCACCAACCATTTCATGATGGCCTCCATCTTAGCATGATCTATCTTCAACTCTCCACCCATCACATACCCTAGATACACCAAAGGCTATTGTGCAAACTCACACATTTTGAGATTTTCTAGTAGTTGGTGTTTATTTAATGTCTCTAGCACCTGCATCAAATGTGAGATGTGTTCCTCCCAGGTTGAAATGTATTCCAATATATCATCCAAATAGAAAATGACAATCGAATCTATAAAAAGGTGCAGTACATCATTCATTAATCTCATAAATGTAGTTGGTGAATTACATAGGCTGAATGGAATGACTAACCACTCATACAAACCTTGTCTAGATTTGAAGGTCGTATTCCAGGTATCTTCTTCTTTGACTTGAACTTGGTGATATCTAGACTTTAAGTCCATCTTGGTGAAGTAATTGTTTGTTGCAACTAATTCAACATATCATCTATCCTAGGCAGGGGGTATCTGTTCTTGAGTGTGGTTTTTCTCAATGCCCTGTAATCTATACACATCCACCCAGTCACATCCTTTTTTGGCACAATGATAAGGGATTACCCATGTGGTGATGTACTTGATTGAATGACACCTTGTTCCAGTAGTTGTTGCAATTGCTTCTTCACCTCACTTGCTTCTATAACAAACTACATGTACAACCCAATTTTGGTAATGGGGAGTTCGACAATAGTTGGATCTCATGCTCCACTTCCCTCTTAGGTGGTAAACCTTTATGCTCTCATAACACATCCATGTATGCCTACAAAAACTCCTCTAGTTGTTGTTTCTAATCCATAGTACACTCCTCCAAGGATGATTTGCCTCTTACTGACTCCTCTACAAATTGACTTTCTCTAAAAAAAAGAAAATACTTCTTGCTATAACTAATCAACTTCTTGGCTTGGTTGTCACTTAGTAGAGAAAAATTTGACTCACTTTTATGCACTTTTGATGATGAACGATTTTCCATCCTTTACAAGTTGATACTGGTTGGATCTCCACATGAATATTACATCTCACATGTACATGTAGGGTCTCCAAAAAACAACTCCACATACATCAAGGGGAACCACATCTAGATCTACTTCATCAATAAAATCAACACTAATAGCAAATCTAATTTTGCACTATTTTGTTACCATCATCTCTGTATCCTTATTTACCCATCCTAGCTGATATGGGTTTGGATGATCACAAACTTCCAACCCCAACTTCTTGACTAGCTCTGTTGCAATGAGATTCACCTGCGATCCCGAGTCAAACAAAGCATCAATCTTTGTCTTCTTGACCTATATATTTATATGGAAGAGTTTTGTCATTTCTTTCTCTTCCTGTTGCTAAAGGCTACTTAGATTCAACTCCTTTTGCACTGATGTATAGACGATCTTCTCATCCATGCCCAAGTTTCTTTCAACTTGGTTGCTCAAATATATGGTCATGAGATTCTTCTTCTTACTATGTTTCATTTTGTTCTTCAAGATTATCTTTGGATGAAACTTCCAGCTTTGGAGGAGCATATATGGGTTCTTTTGGGATATACGCAACATTATGGTCATGTTTCAAAACTCCGTGGTGTACTCCTACACGCTTTGGCCCAACTTTTGTCTAAAGTAGTGCCACTGTATCCACTGGTCCTCTACGTACCCAATAGGGTAAAATTGTGAATTAATGAGGGTTTTTAAGTCCTTCCACTTAGTCACTAGAGGCTCTTCTTCCAACCTCAGGGTCTCTATGTGGCTCTCCCACCAAGATAATGCATGACTCCCTAGTTTCAACCACACAAATGACATATTTTTTCCTTCTTCAATTTGAAAGACATTGAAATAAACTTCTAGTTGCTACAACTAGTGATTTAACTTCAAAACATCAATCTTGCCATGGTATGCCTTGATATTGACCTTTGCTTCCATTTTGAATAGGCACTATGATTGGTTCATGACACTCGAACTGGGTTGATCTTTTCTAAGTTCTTTCTTTGCCTAGTTCTTCGTTTCTTCCCAATCTCCTAATCCCCCTTTTGATTTGTCCTTTGGATTTGCACCCCCATCTTCTCCAAATATCCCAAGCTTATTGCTTAGGGCTACCATGAGGAGGTTTACATTGCAATTTAAATCTACAACTTGTTGTTATAGTTGCAAAAATTGTGCCTTTGCAGGATCACAGAGGTCATTCATAGATTCATCAACCATGATTAGGTTTTTATGGTTTTTGGCCACGCCAATCTAGAGCCCATGCAAATATCCATAAAATACCCAAAGAAACTTTCTTTGATACCATATAATCCATAAACTACTATGGATATTCCACTGGACAATTTGTCACAATATATAAGGTAATATTATGCTTAAGAATTGAAATTCTACATTATTACAATTTTCTTAGATTTCTAGATCTGTAGATCTACCGTTAATAGTGCATGAATTCAAATGAAAATTACGCAGAAAATAGAGAACAACAAAAAAAAGTTCACAAACACATTAGACAAAATATTTGCTCTGGGAAACCTTTTTGGGAGAAAAACCCAACTGGAAGGTGAGGTTGCTCTTCTCTCTTTCTCTGTCTAAAAATATGGTTGCGAGTACAAAGAAGTATGGCATGTGGCCCATGGGCTGCTACAATGCATAGATCTTCTCTATGTGCTCTACCTCCTATCCCTCTTGGCTATTCTTGCTCAATTATGAAACAAATGTGCTTGAAAGAATGGAATCATGTTTCCTCCTAGTGACTTGGTTATAACACTTTGATTGATGTGCTTCTTGCGTCGTTGGAAAGATCCATGTGTGTAGAATAACATGAAAAGGTGTGGTGCTAAAGCGACAAAGTTTTAACCCCCAAAAAATATCGTTTGGTGTCTCAAAACACTCCTTGAAGGTTCCAAACCTTGCTTTGCCAAACTAGATTCCGTCGGTAAAAAATGGTCCCGTGAATTGATTCCTCCACTTTTTCCACTCTGCATGCATAAAAATGAATAGAAAACACTATAATAATCCAATCCAAATCATTAATGAATAAAACCTGCCCTTTTAAAAATTATTTATACCTAAAAAAACGTTCTCTTAATTATAATTTATTTTAAAATATATTATTGGTAAACTTGATTTTCTTTCCCATTTACCATAACCTAATAAAATATTAAGATTTGCTTCAACAACTAACTTTTTAATGGAAGAAAAAGATGATAAACTCTTTAAATTTAAAGCTTAAATTATTCAACCCAAACACTAGATAAATGCCATGACAAGCTACATGCCCCACTTGAATACATTTTCTCTCATATGCTTAATGTGGTGTAAGGGATATATGTGATCATTTGATGTCTATATCTTTTATTTTTATTTTTATTTTTTTTAAATGAAAGTGAATTTTTATATTTGTTTTGTTAATTATATAAAACATCTTTTTAAATATGTAGTTATGGATTTTTTTTATTGTAAATCTTATGAATTTGGTTTCACACTTAACACCATCTTTTTTGTTTATTTAAGGATAAGATATATATTGATTAGTGATTTTTTTATAAAATCTAAATTCAAATTTAAAATATTATTTTTATTTTATTTTATTTATTAATTCATATAATTAAATTATGTTTTGAGAATGTTTTGAGAAGATTTGTATTAAGATAAAATAGGTTTTTGTCATCTCGGTATTTATTAAACCCACACAACACTTCTAAAAAGTAACATGGAAATATGTTTTCATAGTTAAAAATGATTAGTTATGAAAGCTAAAATGCACAATACCTTATAAAATAACAATTTTGCAAAATACTGGGTTGAAACTCCTCATTTTCATTGTATTATAATGAACCTTTTTCTTAATCAATCCACCACTACTATCAAATAGGCATTTTGCGTAGTGGTTGCTCAAAAAATTCCAAGGAAATCAATTGAAATTAACTCGCATGGTTTGTTTCGAATTGAGAATATATAGTATTTTGCTAGTTTCTAATATGTTAACGTAGATTTGCTATAAAGAGAATCACTTTTTATGAAATTTGCTACCATATTCATCAATTTTTTAAAGTAAAAATGATGCAGAGCATCCAGTTCACTGTGACTAGGCAGAAAGAACTCCAACTAGGTTCACAAGTGAGAGTCGATTGAACTGTCAAATTCTATTGGGAATAATTTTTCTTTTATTTTATTTTACAAATCAGCAAAAGCTAGGTGTCTCTTTTATTTTCCAGTTTAGGATTACTGTAGTTTCGGTTGTTAATTAAAAGGTAGTTTATGTAATTAGGAAAAATAACCATCAACTGTTCCTACAAGTCTTGGAATGCCAAATGACTGTAGTGATGGAAAGAAATAGAAGTTATGTAACTATTTTTGTAACAGTTAAACCAACTGCAAGCATCAACTGAAAACAGAGGGCTATAAAGCCAAAATACATGTAACAGAGAGGAGTGCAGTTCAGAAGGGAAGAAGTTGAGTGAATTCATAAATAGAAACTATCAAGCATTCAAAACCAGAGAAGTTACTGTCCATCGAAATTGTCTGTATAATTATTTGTTGATTTTCATTTACATTTTCATCATCTAATAGACTACTGTATCATTATAAATCATTACATTGTCATGGCTACTGTACAAGCATAATTCACAGTCGAATCTAAGTCAAGCAGATAGAATTTTAAACGAATTCTGAGTCATAAGACAACCAGTCACGCTCACGTTCAAACGCACAGCAACATAAACGAAGGACAAGCGAATACGTTCAAACGCACAGCAACATAAACAAAGGACAAGTGAATACGTTCGAATGCACAACAACATAAACGAAGGACAAGCGAATATGCCAAAGGTAACAAATAGCCATACACTCTTTTTCCATCACAATTTCATTTAAATTTTCCAGAACAACAACCTACAGCAAAAGTCGGTAGGGCCGAGTCCCATTTCATAGAACAGAGACCAGTCTAGTCACGGCGGAAGTAAATACGATTAAATTACAAAAACCCGGGTCAAACGAAAAACCCTGAGTTAGGGTTTGTGACAGACCAACAAGCAGGGTCACGCTGGACCCCCATATCTTTATACACGAAGTCGAACAAGAACAAAAATGGCAAAAGAATAACAATACAGTGACCAGACAAACAGATTAGCGGACGGGTCATCCTCCAAGCAGAAACCAGCATTCACAAACAGAATGAGTTTCAGGCCTACCCCGAATACAAGCAACCAAATACAGCTGAGCATAGGAAAATACGCCACCCAGGTCGCCTATAAGGACCTGCAAGGAACCAGAAGTAAAATTAGTGCGTGTCACAGAAAAAATACAGAGAGAACGAAACCCTATAGAAGAAAAATTAACCTGATAAATGAAACCCTTACCTGGAGGACGCAAAGAGAAGCCATATCTGGAACAGTGAACGAAGTTGAGCGACTGGAGAGAAAAGGGGCAAGTTGGGTTAGACCCAGAACCAGGAGAGGATGGAATTGAAGCACAGAGAAATAATGTACCTGTGTTAAATCCGAAGGTGCATCCCGAAAAACCCTGTGCTTCCAACCACAGTCAATGCTGCGTCGTGAGAAGGCAGACGAACCCAGATAATTACCAACAAATCGAACTTGGAATAAAAACTCAGAGAACCAGTAGCATATACAGAGACCACACAATGAAAGCCATATGACAGTGAACAGGGGGACTAAATTCGAGTTACAGCCGAATACGACCAATAAAAGTTACAGTTATAACCACAAGCAAGCCAAACAACCAGTGAATCCATAAAAGACATAACCAACGAAGTAGCAGTGTGACTTAGCGAGGATTGAGCACGAAACCAGGAAAGTATCCTCCATATCAAGATAGAATTGCTTTCGAACAGAGGAACAAAATAACCAAAAACGAAATGAAGGCCTCATACAGCACCCAGAACCAGTTAAAGCACAACACATTGCCCACAAGTTTCGTTACAAAGCCGAAGGAACCACAACACAACGCAACCATTGTTTTCCCAACGCAGAGCTCACAAAACCCTCGACGCAATAGACAATAACCAAAGGAAGGATCGAGAGACGTGTTAAACATTAGGGTTGAGTAGTATACCGAGGCAGGGTACTGCCATTTAAGACTGCGTTTAATATCCAGCTATCACCAACCTACAGAACCGCGGGAGAACACCATACTACCGCCACGTAAACAATCCAACACATAACATAAAGCACAAAAGCGTTGCCAAGTGGGTTGGGTCCCATCAGAGTGGTATCAGAGCAGTTTGAGTTGAAGAGGTTTGGGAAAAATGGATATAGGTAGACGAGGATGAGGCCGAGGTGCTCGTAGAATGCCAGATGAGGCACTAAGAGAAGAACTCAGAGTTCTTACTGCTCGATTGTAAGCAGTAGAGGCAGGCAGGAGAAGGGATCCAGAGTTAGGTGATGTGAGCGAAGAAGAGGTGGAAGTGGCAGCAGATGGGCCTGAAGGTGACTCGCCAGAAGTAAAGTTATTGAAGTCTGTATTATTGTCAAACAGCAGACCAAAACCAGAATTACCAACCTACGATGGCAGTTTATCTATCGACGTTGTATTAGATTGGATTAGCGAGATGGACAAGTATTTTGAATGCGAGGAAGTTAGTGAAGACCGTAGGGTCAAGTTTGTAGCAACAAAGCTGAAGGGACACGCAACCCTGTGGTGGGACAGTGTCTAGAACGAGAGAAAGAGGTTGAACAAACCTCCGATAAAAACTTGGACGAGGATGGTAGCTAAATTGAAGGGCAGATTTCTGCCAAGAGATTACCAAATCGCGTTACATAGACAAGTTCAGAATTTGAGACAGAGGGGACTGACTGTGAAAGAGTATACAGAGGAAGTTTATCGAGTAAATTTGCGAGCAGGATACACAAAGGATACAACAGAAAGGACAGCCAGATATGTAAATGGGCTGAGGATGGAAATGTTGGATGAAATAAGCATTTTTTCTCCCAACAATACGGAGGAGGCATACCAGAGCGCGATCAAAGGAGAGGAGAAACTTAACCGAAGACAGAATGCCCGGAGAGGACGAGGGTCTACCAGAGGAAGAGGCCAGTCCTATGGCAGGGGCCGAACTGCCAGCAACAGTGAGGAAGCCAGCAGTTCAAGGACTTCGGGAACAACAGAAAAAGGAGATGGAACGAGAGGTGGCAGATCGTTTCAGCGTGGCATAGGAAATGGTCGTGGAAGGGGAACTGGTTACCAGTGCTACAGATGCCACAAGTGGGGGCACCACTCTTTTGAGTGCCCAGAAACAGATTCAACTGGACAGCGAGGCGCGTATGTGGCGCAACCGGAGGAAGCAGCAGCACCCCCTCAAGAGGCAGAAAATGCCCCAGAAACAGGAGAAGCTTTAGTGCTGCATAAGGTGTTGTTGAAGCCAGTTGATGAGAGTATTGAGCAGACGCAGCGGAAGGCTCTGTTCAAGACAGTTTGTAAATCGCAAGGTAAGTGCTGTAAAATGATAATCGACAGCGGAAGTACTGACAATTTGGTGTCAACCGAGATGGTGGAGAAGTTAGGACTAACGCGTCTGAAACACCCCAATCCATATCGAGTTTCATGGCTACAGAAGGGGTACCAGTTACTGGTAGATGAGCAGAGTGAAGTTGAATTTCAGATAGGACGTTATAAGGATAAAATCATTTGCGTCATTATGCCAATGGACGTATGCCACATCTTGTTGGGCAGACCTTGGCAATATGACAAAAAAGTGACACATGATGGGATGTTGAACTGTTATAAGTTCGAAAAAGATGGGGTTAGGCATACCCTTGTGCCTATTAGGGAAGAGAAGGAGGCAGCTGAAGTAAATGAAACTAAGGCATTGCTAATGAGCGGAAAACAATTTTTAAAGCAGGTTGAAAACAACGAGATAAATTATGCTGTAGTCAAAAAGACAAGGACAGTTCTGTTGCACACAGAAATCACAGATTTGCCTATAGAAATACAGCAGATGTTGGAAGAATTTACGGATATAGTAGTGGACGACTTGCCAGATAAGTTACCTCCCAAGCGGAGTATTAGTCACCATATTGACTTCATACCAGGAGCTAGCTTACCAAATAAGGCAGCTTATCGAATGAGCCCAAGGATAATGAAGAAATCAGAAAACAGGTGCAGGGCTATTGGACAAAGGATTGATCAGGGAGAGTTTGAGCCCATGTGCTGTACCAACAGTTCTCGCCCCCAAAAAGGGAGGAGAATGGTGGATGTGCACTGATTCCAGGGCCATCAATAAAATCACCATACGGTATAGATTTTCATTACCGCGTATGGATGATATGATGGACTGTCTTAGTGGGGCAACTTACTTTTCTAAGATAGATTTGAAAAGCGGATATCACCAGATTCGGATACGTGAGGGAGACGAGTGGAAGATAGCTTTTAAAACCATTGAAGGCTTATATGAATGGTTGGTCATGCCGTTCGGGTTGAGCAATGCGCCCAACACCTTCATGAGACTCATGAATGAGATGCTAAAGGAATATGTTGGGAAGTTCGTAATTATTTATTTGGATGACATTCTTATTTTTAGTAAGACACGAGAAGAACACTTCCGGCATGTGCGTAAAGTGTTGGAGAAGCTACAGCAGAACAAGTTATTGATAAATTTGAAGAAATGTACGTTTTTGCAGAGAGAGTTAATTTATCTGTGATTTGTGATAGCGGAGAACGAATTGAAGATGGATCTGGAAAAGGTGATAGCAATCATAAATTGGTCGTCACCGAAGAATTTGTTTGAGGTACATAGTTTCCACGGATTAGCAAGTTTTTACAGGAAGTTTATTAAAAATTTCAGCGGAATTTGTGCTCCTATGTTGGAGACCATCAAAAAGGCCAACCAACCTTTTCGATGGATAGAAGCAGCAGAAAAGAGCTTTCAACTATTGAAAAAGAAAATAATAGAAAGATCGATTCTCAGGCTACCAGATTTTCAAAAATTATTTCAGGTACGTTTTGATGCTAGTGGAACAGCAATCGGGGCTATACTCAGTCAAGAGGACAGACCGGTGGCATTTTTCAGTGAAAAAATGAATGAGAGTAGGCAGAAGTACTCCTTGTATGACAAGGAATTTTACGCAGTGGTACAGGCGCTAAGACACTGGAGGCATTATTTGTTGGGGAACGAGTTCGTGCTGTTTTCAGATAATTCTGCATTACAATATGTAATGCAGCAACACAAACTTAATCATAAACATGCCAAATGGGTGGAGTACTTACAGAGTTTTAATTTTGTACTGAAACATATGAGCGGTCAAGCAAATAAGGTAGCCGACGCATTGAGCAGAAAAGCTTTACTATTGCAGGAAAGCACTGTGCAGGTTTTAGGCTTTGAACATTTACGGGATCTTTATAAAACAGATACAGATTTCAGAGAAGCCTATGAGGCATGCCAAAAACCTTTGATAAGGGGAAATATTCCTTGGTTGGACTATAACATACATGAGAAATTGCTTTTTAAGGGAGGACAATTGTGTATCCCCAGCTGTTCTATGAGGGAGAATATCATTCGTGAAAAACACAGTGGGGGATTGGCTGGACACTTCGGTATTGACAAGACCTTGGAGCAACTTAGTCACTTTTATTTTTGGCCAAGAATGCGATGAGATGTACAACGTTTTGTGGCTAAGTGTAATGTGTGTCAACTAGCGAAGGGACATAGCCAGAACACAGGATTATATACGCCATTGCCTATTCCAGGCAGACCTTGGGATTTAGTGAGTTTAGATTTTGTGTTGGGACTGCCAAAAACACAGAAGGGTTATGATTCGGTGATGGTAGTGGTGGATCGTTTCTCAAAAATGGCACATTTTGTACCTTGTCGGAAAACTAGTGACGCCACTCACGTGGCCCACTTGTTTTTTAATGAGATTGTCAGATTACATGGGTTACCAACAACCATCCTATCAGACAGAGACGTGAAGTTCACAGGACATTTTTGGCATACCTTATGGAAAAATATGAACACCCAATTAAGCTACAGTTCTACTTATCACCCGCAAATCGACGGGCAAACAGAAGTTGTGAACAGAAGTCTAGGAAATCTGTTACGCAGCTTAGTCGGGGAAAATTCTAGAATGTGGGACCGAGTGCTAGCGTAAGCAGAGTTTGCTTACAACGATTCACCGAATCGTAGCACGGGTCTCAGTCCCTTCCAGATTCTTTATGGCTTGCACCCTCGTGGAGTGCATGAGCATCGGGATCTTGGTTTACAGGAACGACGGAGTGCGGATGGAGAAGATTTTGCAAATGCAATGAGGGATTTACACGAACAGGTGAAGGCAAAATTACAGGACAACAGCTCAAAGTATAAGGAACATGCAGATTTGAGGAGAAGAGAAGTTCATTTTGAGGCAGGGGATGAAGTTCTGGTACACTTGCGTAAGGAGCAGTTCCCTAAAGGTACGTACAATAAACTGAAGTACAAGAAGATAGGGCCTTGTAAGATCTTGCGAAAGTTTTTAGCGAATGCCTACGAAATACAACTACCACCTGGAGTAGGCATATCACCTATCTTCAATGTGGCAGATCTGTTTCCGTATACAGGCGATCTATTGGAAGAAAAGAAGGATGAACCCGGACAATCCACACGAAACACCCAGGAAGATATAGAAAGTTGGAAAAGACAAATGCCTTATGTCCAACCTCCTGAGATCGAAGGCATCCTCGAAACTCAAGTAGTTAGGCGTACTCGGTGGAAAAATTATTTTCAGTACTTGGTCAAGTGGAAGAACCGTCTGATTGAGGACAGCTCATGGCTTGACGCCAGGCAGATTGAACGAACAAGGACATCGGTAGAGGAGCTCATGAACCAGAGTCATGATCTTTTCTCACCCCGGGAGCCTAATTCAGGAGCATCCAGTTCACTGTGACTAGGCAGAAAGAACTCCAACCAGGTTCACAAGCGAGAGTCGATTGAACTGTCAAATTCTATTGGGAATAATTTTTCTTTTATTTTATTTTACAAATCAGCAAAAGCTAGGTGTCTCTTTTATTTTCCAGTTTAGGATTACTATAGTTTTGGTTGTTAATTAAAAGGTAGTTTATGTAATTAGGAAAAAATAACCATCAACTGTTCCTACAAGTCTTGGAATGCCAGATGACTGTAGTGATGGAAAGAAATAGAAGTTATGTAACTATTTTTGTAGCAGTTAAACCAACTACAAGCATCAACTGAAAACAGAGGGCTATAAAGCCAAAATACATGTAACAGAGAGGGGTGCAGTTCAGAAGGGAAGAAGTTGAGTGAATTCATAAATAGAAACTATCAAGCATTCAAAACCAGAGAAGTTACTATCCATCGAAATTGTCTGTATAATTATTTGTTGATTTTCATTTACATTTTCATCATCTAATAGACTACTGTATCATTATAAATCATTACATTGTCATGGCTACTGTACAAGCATAATTCATAGTCGAATCTAAGTCAAGCAGATAGAATTTTAAATGAATTCTGAGTCATAAGACAACCAGTCACGCTCACGTTCAAATGCACAGCAACATAAACGAAGGATAAGAGAATACGTTCAAACGTACAGCAACATAAACGAAGGACAAGCAAATACGTTCGAATGCACAGCAACATAAACGAAGGACAAGCGAATATGCCAAAGGTAACAAATAACAATACACTCTTTTTCCATCAAAATTTCATTTAAATTGTCCAGAACAACAACCTACAACAAAATTCGGTAGGGCCGAGTCCCATTTCATAGAACAGAGACCAGTCTAGTCATGGCGGAAGCAAATACGGTTAAATTACAAAAACCCAGGTCAAACGAAAAACCCTGAGTTAGGGTTTGTGACAGACCAGCAAGCAGGGTCATGATGGACCCCCATATCTTTATACACGAAGTCGAACAAGAACGAAAATGACAAAAGAATAACAATACAGTGACCAGACAAACAGACTAGCGGACGGGTCATCCTCCAAGCAGAAACCATCATTCACAAACAGAACGAGTTTCAGGCCTACCCCAAATACAAGCAACCAAATACAACTGAGCATAGGAGAATACGCCACCTAGGTCGCCTGTAAGGACCTGCAAGGAACTAGAAGTAAAATTAGTGCGTGTCACAGAAAAAATACAGAGAGAACGAAACCCTATAGAAGAAAAATTAACCTAATAAATGAAACCCTTACCTAGAGGACGCGAAGAGAAGCCATATCTGGAACAGTGAACGAAGTTGAGCGACTGGAGAGAAAAGGGGCAAGTTGGGTTAGACCCAGAACCAGGAGAGGATGGAATTGAAGCACGGAGAAATAATGTACCTGTGTTAAATCCGAAGGTGCATCCCGAAAAACCCTGTGCTTCCAACCATAGTCAATGCCACGTCGTGAGAAGGCAGACGAACCCAAATAATTACCAACAAATCGAACTTGGAATAAAAACTCAGAGAACCAGTAGCATATATAGAGACCGCACAATGAAATCCATATGATAGTGAACAGGGGGACTAAATTCGAGTTACAGCCGAATACGACCAATAAAAGTTACAGTTATAACCACAAGCAAGCCAAACAACCAGTGAATCCATAAAAGACATAACCAACGAAGTAGCAATGTGACTTAACGAGGATTGAGCACGAAACTAGGCAAGTAACCTCCATAGCCAGACATAATTGCTTTCGAACAGACGAACAGAATAACCAAAAACGAAACAAAGGCCTCATACAGCACCCAAAACCAGTTAAAGCACATCACATTGCCGACAAGTTTCGTTACAGAGCCGAAGGAACCACAACACAACGCAACCATTGTTTTCCCAACGCAGAGCTCACAAAACCCTCAGCGCAACAGACAATAACCAAAGGAAGGATCAAGAGACGCGTTAAACATTAGGGTTGAGTAGTATACCGAGGCAGGGTACTGCCATTTAAGACTACATTTAATATCCAGCTACCACCAACCTACAGAACCGCGGGAGAACACCATACAACCGCCACGTAAACAATCCAACACATAACACAAAGCACAAAAGCATTGCCAAGTGGGATGGGTCCCATCAAAAAAGATCTCTACTCATTAGCACTCATCTTCTCCACTCCATAATGTTTTAATATTTTTGAATGATATGTTTGTATATTGAAATCATTTTCTATAATCTCTATATATAATATAGATAATTTTTTTTTACTTAATCTTGTAATTTGATAAATTAAAATATAATTTTTATAATATATGTAAGTGTTTTAACAAAAGTGTTGTTTAACCATTATATATTTTGAAGTTTTTGGTCATAATTTTACATTTTTTTGGGTTAAATTTTGATTTTTGTTGTTTAAAATGATTTTTTAATTACATATATAGATCAACACCAAGACACTTAGAATGCTCAGATTATGGATAATTCATAACTCAAACTTATGATTTCAACAAATCCTTTCCAAATTTTAAACAAATTAAACTAGGAAAAAATATCAGAAAACCCTCCAAAATGTATAACAAATAAATTGAAACCTTAACAAATACCATTAAAACCAAACCAATATAAAATAACCCTTATATCAAATTTAAACATGTTAAAAAACTATTATGACTAATACTACTTAATCCTGAAGTATGTTTATGTATTTACTTAATTGATTATATAAACAGTTTTATTATAATATATATGAATAAATATGTATATTTGTGTTTTAAAATGGAAACATAATTGTGAACCATTATCTCTAATTGCAAAGTCAACATCTAAATATTAGAAATAGAATCACTAATAATGTCTTTGTTCTTAATGCCTTTCAACAATTTTCTATAATTTCATAATAAAAATATCCAAAATACAAATAAAATAGATACTTATTATCCCAATCATTCCTACTACAGAGGAAAAAAATAATAAATATAAGATATAAAATAAAGCTCTTTCCAACAATCTCCTATATAATTGAAAATTAAGTTTAAACGTTGTTTTCAACATATATAAATATGATTAAATACTAAATTCTAATAAATGTAATTGTGATACTTAGTATCGAGTAAATAACTAAGGTAACCGTCTTGAACCATATTACACATATCTCATCACTTTGATCTTGGTTAAAGTAAGCACGACTTACACATTCATGAAGGGTGGAAAGTGAGTGGAAATGGATTATAAACACTCCGGAAAAAATTTCACCTCCAAAGTTATTAAGATTTTACATATAAAATATAATTTACAGGAGCAAGTGTTACGTAGTAATTAGTATAGGTTACTTAGTTTAAATATAATTAATTGGAATATGAATTAATAATATGATGTGAATTGGTTAATTAAAGTTTTTATAAAAAAATAAAAATGAAAATGAAAATGTTGTTTTTTGGTTGAGTGTCTTACTTTATTGGTTGTAATAAAGTTTTGTAACTTTATTTCTTTCGCGATGTTTGTTTCAAATTGATATGGAAAAACTTAGTTTCAACTCAATGTCATGTCAATTCCAAGAAACTTGTTTTGCACAATGAATTGTCTCCTACAAATTTCATGGGAATTGTACATGATTGATATAGAGTTGAATGTAATTGTGTTTGTGGCATTGAAGACATGAGAATATGGAACAAAACCTTTAATGTTAAATTGAGTTGGGATGATCTATAATTTGTGATTTAGTATTAAATTAATTTTTAAATTAAATTGTTAAGACAAGTTAATTAATATTTATGAATAATTTACAATAATATAAGTCTAGAAAAACGCTTTGTTGACGCAGACGCAGAGGACTCTGATTAGGGTTTCATTTGACAACCATGAGCGCTATGGAGGAAGAAGCTTCCATGGGACCTCCGGACGCTGGTCACCCCTCCGCGAGGCCTGCCGGAGCCGATCTGGACTCTATTGACCATGAAATTGCTGCACAGAGGAAAGTAGCCCTCCAGTTATGGATGGCTATGGAGACCATGCGGAGAGCGAGAGGGGGGATCGGAGGTCTCGAGAACGAACCCCGAGCCCTCAAAGAAACCCATTTCAGGGGCGTAAGAAAGCTGCCCTGGGGGAGGTTCACTGTGGAGATCAGAGATCCATGGAAGAAAGTTCGAGTGTGGCCCGGCACATTCGACACTACCGGGGAGGCTGCCTGCGCATTCGGTGAGGCCGACAGGGTCTTGCGCAGCGCAAAAGTGAAGACCATTTTTTCTCTTGCCACCGACGATGCCTCTGCTGCGCTCGCTCAGACGCGCAACCCCCGGTGGATTCGAACGATGCACCTTCAACAGCAGTTGCCTCATGATCTCAAGGCCGTGGCTTTGGCTTCTTGTCTTTCCGTGCCGACCTCGGAATCAAGCAAGAGAGAGCAGGAAAACTCTACATTCGCCTGGTCTTTGTATGGATCTGAGGCAAACAGTTGCTCTACGAAACACAGTCTTAGCTTCAGATCTGACAAAGATCTGCCAGATCTGGCCACCCAGAATGAAGAAAAGCCCACGCTCTGGCAAGATCCAGAGATCTGCATAGGGTCAAGGCCCTTATCTGACTCCTTTCAGATCCAAATTTCCCAGCCTTCAGGTAGAACCATCATGCAATGGGTCAGCCCTTTAGATCTGGTGCAGGAACTCAAACTGAATCTAGAGCGCAGAATGGGGATCCCATCAAACCTTCTGCGACTTCTCTTTCAAGGTAAACAACTTGAAGACCCTCTCCCCTCTCTTCTTACAGCATTTCCAGGAACAGCTTGGTGGTGGCGACCCTTCGTTTGAGAGGAGGTGCAGTGGGACAATCTTCCTCTACTCGGCCTTTCTCATACAAGGACGCGGTTCACTCTGAGAACCCCAAACCCCCGGAAGCCCCTAAATCTAAGGCCTTCTTGGTTGACAAGATTGAAGAAGTTCCCTCTGTGGAACTCATAAATGAAGAACTGGCTTCCCATCTTCAAGATTTTGCAGAAAGAGCCATCATTTGCAGATTCAATGGATTATGGCCGCGATCTCAGGATCTCTATGCATGGATCCATGCAAACTGGACACATCACTGTAAGATCTTTTTTTGTTCGAAAGGTTATTTCATTGTTCTATTTGATAACAATAAGCACTATGAAAAGGCCGTAGAAGAGGGCCCTTGGTTCATGGGAACTGCAGGGCTATTTTTGACTCCTTGGTTCCCAGATTTTGATCCAACCACTGCAGTCATTACCAAGACACCGGTATGGATTCGACTTCCAAACTTACCTGCCCACCTATGGAGTACTCGGGTCTTCAGAGCTATAGGGGACACCTTGGGCAGCTTCATCCATGGAGATTTATGGCGGGAATCCAAAGGTCTCTACTCATATGCAAGAATATGTGTGGAGTTAGACCTGAGTAAAGGTCTTCCAGAACAAATCAATCTCAAGATAAACGACTTTGTCTGGACCCAGACACTGGATTACGAGAATATAGCTTTTTGATGCCGCCATTTCCACCAATCTGGGCATTTGTAGAATACATGCCCATCTCGCCCGGCACAGAAGAACAAGGCCAATGTCTCCAGGCCCAAGTCCAAACGATGGGCTCCATGCTCTCCTCCTCCAGTCGTGGATTCTGACTCCAGCTCTGAAGATGAAGATAGCGATGAAGATTTGAATTAGGCCCCTCATTTCGTGGCCCCTTCCACCGATGGTCTGGCGCCTTCCTCCGACTCAGCCATTGCTCAGAAACGTGTACATTTGTCCTCCTCCTCGGATTCAGAAAAGGAGGGCTCCCCTGGGGAGGACCCCAATCTTCAAGTTGTAATCGCTCATCCACCCCAAAATGGTTGGGTTGAAGTTAAAAAAAGGAAAGGGAAAAAGCTTCGTGTTGAAGCCTCTACTCTTTCAGGGTAGCTTTCAACGCTTCTTAAGCTACCAGTGCTTTGTTGTAGCTCCTTGCTTGCTTAACTCCTTTTCCGGAACCGAGGTTGATAGTCCTATCATTTCTGGTTGCCGGTTTCCTGCATCTCTGGATTGTATCCTCTTGTACAATATTTTTTGCTTAATAGAATTAGTCTTAATCGAGAAAAAAAAATTAATATTTATGAATAATCATAATAACAATTATTTTACTATTACTTAACAACTAAATTATGACTAGCACAATTATATAAATTAAATCACTAGTAACGATAGATAGATATCAAAACACTTGGTTTCTAATCAAAATAGTTTGTTCCTAAAACATTGTGTGTGTGTGTGTGTCTATATATATATATATATATAGCCATTTTCAAATAAAGTTGCAGTAGATTAAACCTCTTTAACAAAATTCACAAATTAACCTTTTGCATGGTAATTGAGACCAATCTTCTATGTTTGGTTCTAGGAAAGAAGATAAAATAATTTTAACAAACCAATTGAAATATATGATAAACTGAAGACTAATCTCTCAATAAATGTCAAGCAGTCTTCAACTACTTGAAGCATAATATGCATAAACAAAAGCTCAAAAAAAAAAGACATTGAATTCAAGAAGATGAATTTCTCGAATTCAATTTCTTGTTATAGGATCATTTTCTTGAATTCTTGATATACTCAAGAAAAAATTATAAAAACTATGCGTAAATAAAACAAATTCAACAAAGTTATGAAAAAAAATGCTCCAAGATCCTAAAAATTAGTAACTATACATCTACGAAACTTTGTTATAATATTAAGAAAGAAATGCTCATAGATTTTAAAAACTAATAACTAATTATCATAATAGTTAGAAAAAAATTATGATTAATGTAATTGGAATTGAAAATAGAGAAAAAAATTAAAAAAAAATTAAAAATATAAGTCAAATTAAAAAGTAATAAAATTTAAAACTATATATATTGGATTTTTTAATTTTTTTTAACTAAAAACTAATATTCATGAAAATGGAAATAATAGAAAAAAAGAGAAAAAAAAAATTCAAACATTAAATAAAAAGGAAATAAAACTAAAACAAAAAAAAAATTAGTAACTAATTGAAATGGAAGTTACTAAACAGTGCATAATAAGGCTTCAACCAATCATCGTACAAATAAATCAATTTAAATAGTGATAAAAAATAACAAAAAATGAATTCTGAAGGTTAAACTATGGATAAGCATCACAAATTTTTGGTCAAAGACAAACTAATAGGCAGTCAAAGGCAAAATATTATGAAGCAAGTATAATAAGGATGATTATTAGTATGATTAAATAAAATAAAATGGTATTTTAACATTCACGATTAAAAATAGTATAGGGTGATTACTAATATGATTAAATGAAATGAAATGATATTTTAATGTTCACAAGATTAAAAATAATTTATAAGACCATCATAATGGAACTAGAAAGACTCACTAAAGTGAGCTTAAAGATTACATTCAACATTTGTTTATTTATCCATAATCTTAGCCTACTATCATTTTTTTTTTCAGAGCAGAAAAAGCTTGATGTATTATATAAGAGGTATATAAAAAACTACATAGTAGCATAACGCTGATTGTCGGTAAATGACCGTGAGCAGATACAGGAGTATAAACGTCGCCTTGAAGTGATACCCTCGGAAAAAGTCAGAAAGAAAGTGAATAAGATGGGGAGAATGAGTGAAGTAGACTTGTCTGTCTACTCACTAGAGATGCCATCGGAATGACCATGTCAAAATTACCAATGAAAAACATATCCAGCGTTGGTGAAGTTAAGAACAAAAACAGAGATGATATCCAACATTATACTATAAAAGAGAGCAGAAAATTATAACAAAAAGAAAAGAAGAAAAAGAGGAAAGTCCTGAATGTTTGTTGATATGTCATCAGATTGAATGTTTGTTTATATTTCAACAACTCTCAACCACTCCTACTAACTGACACTGCATTCGCCGTCACATGAAGAGTTATAGACGTCACATGAACAAGCATAAACTACGTCACAATTAATATTCTAACAAATCGATGTTTAATGTAATGAAGCATAAACGTCACATGAACAAATATAGATGACGTCACGATTAATATTCTAACAAATCGATATTTAATGTAATCTTCAAGCTCATTTCGGTAAGTCTTCCCAATTCCATCAACTGGTATCAAACCTCTCATACCATTTGATAAAAGTATGAAAAATCTCCAAGAAAACTTAAACATTTCATTCAACACATGACCATTTATGCACCAAATTAGCCCTAGAAACTATTTCAACTACTCACTATGTGTTGGGCTACATGATTCGACTAGCCATCATGGCAATAGGCACTGGGTTGCATGATCATTCCAACACATCAGTTCCAAGATTAATGTAATTTATTCAGAAATTTTTTACTTTAATCATATAAGCCTCTGCTCTCAAAACAAAGAACATGTTATTTAGATTTTCAAATTCCTCCCTGCGGTGTTTCAGGTGTGCTTAGTTGAGTATATTTTTGTTAACAATACACATGTTAATCTTATGAAAATATAAAATCCACTTTTGAAAATTTTTCAAATACCTCATTTCTTTGTTTGGGAAGTGTTTGGTTGAGTAAAGTATTATTAGTGGTTTAGATTTTAATCTATCCAGACTTCAAAATTTAAGTTTTGTATGGAATTTAAATAGAGGTTGTGGTAAATGATTACTATGTTAAGAGGTGTTTTACAATTTAATATAAAAGATGTGTAGAAATAACGTAATATAATTATATGAACATGTTTTAAATGTCAAGGAAAATATATATAGAAAAAAATACCAAAAACAAAATTAAAATATCAAGTTAGTATGTTTCAATTAATATTCCAATTAAAACTTAGATAAGTATAAAATGTAATGTAATTTAAAATGTAAAATTCAATCAATATTATTGAGAAAATATATATAGAAAAAAATTAAATGTCCACTTTATATGTTTTCATATTAATTTAAATTATATAATATGTAAATGTAAAATTTAATCTAATGTAATAAATGTAATATGAAATATAAAATTTAACGTAATGTAAAATGCAAAATGCAAAATACAAAATGTAATGTAAAATGTAACATATAGAGTTATCAATCTGATCAGAAGTCTGTCTATAATGTAAAGGCACTGAGAGGAATCAAATATTTCAACATGCAAAACTCTTTTTTGAGTGAAAAACTTGAGGAAATGTAATGTAAAATACAAAACACAAAATTTAAAATGTAACATATAGAGCTATCAATCTGGTCAAAGTTTGTCTATAATGTAAAGACACTGAGAGGAATCAAATATTTCAAGGTGCAAAACTCTTTTTTGAGTGCAAAACTTGAGGAAATGTTTGCACCTTGAGAGATTTGATCTCCCTCGATGTTTGATAGATCAAGGGTTAAGATGAATTTTGATTGGTTTCAGTTGTGCGTGGTCACATAAAATTTGTTGAATGTCTAATTATTTTGATAATTTTAAATATGCTAAATACGTCTAAGATTAATTTGATCATTTTAATTTTAAATTTGCGCAGTTACCTTAGTTTGTTGAGATGATAGAGTCTGTTAATAACTTGAATGATGAAAAATGATGAAATAAAAATTTTGAATGCAAAGTGACAATGCAACAATGTTGAATGATAGAAAATGTGAATAATAAGAATGTAGACAATTACAATAGTCTTCATTGTGATCAATATCAAACTGATTTCTTCTATTGTTCTTATTTTCACAATTGTTAGCTTTTCTATCTTTTCATATTGATCATATTAAAAGGGTAATTGAAATCATAGACCATTCAAATATTTAACTCAAGTTATTGTAGTAGGCATCCTACATTGTCTCTCTTGTTGTCCAATATTAATAGTAATTGTCACCAAAGTCAATCACTGAGACTTACAGAGTGTTAAACCCCAAGCAAGTTTCAATGGTAGTTGTTTTCTATTACTTCAATTGAATACAAAGTAACTAACAATGTTGAATTATGGAAAATGTGAATAATAAGAAGGTAGTCAATTATAAATAGTTTATAGTTTCAAGAAGCAAACATTTTAGGTAAGTGAAAATTTTATGTAAGTTGAAAATTCAAGTATTTTATTTATGGTTGAATTACTGTAACACAAAAATCAATGCACGTCATCAATAACTTTTTTGTGCTTACACTGAAATCAATGCACACTATTAATCTAATTACATTGAAATTAATGTACATCATACTTCTAATTACATCAAATCAGAAATCAACATCCACATTGAAATCAACGCATTTAGTGCAAGTAATCAAATAGGATTAGAAATCGACATCTACATTGAAATAAATGCATTTAGTGAAAGTAATCAAATAATATTAGAAATCAGCATCTATACTAAAATCAATGCATCTAGTGCAAGCAATGAAATAAAATTAAAAATCAACAACTACATTGAAATCAATGCATTTAGTGCAATCAGTCAAATAGGATTAGGAATCAACATCTACACTGAAATCAATGCATCTATTTTAGTGAAAAACCAAAATATTCATGAATTTCTAAATCCAACTTCATTTACCTTTTATAAAAGTCTTACTTCCTCTTCCTTTATGGTTATTAATGTCCAATATTATATAATACTATATAATATATTATTTTTCTATGTGTGTTTCTTTCTTC
>APFE030870471.1:0-26431 GCA_000404065.3 Pinus taeda | reverse complement strand
TGAAATCTTCAAAAAAATCTTTTCTATGAGTCATGTGGCAGGTTGCTCCTGAATCAAGCAACCAATCATTTTTCCATGAAGCAAGTGAAGCATTAAACAAATCTTCATTTACTCCAATGTTACATTGTGCCATAACGTAGTGAGCGGATTCAGCTGCTTTACCTTTGTCTATATCATCAATTTTACCTTTCTGTTGGTTTCTTTTCTGCTCAATTTTGTCCCATGGTGGCTTGCATGTAGAGGCATCATGTGATCCATTTCTTTTGCAGCGTATGCAGTGCAAATCTGTCTTTTCTCCTTGACAGTCTCTGCCCCCCTGCCTCTGAAATCTCTTCTACCTCTTGCTCTGGAAGAATCTTGCGCAAGATTATCCTCTCTATGTGCAAGAAGAGTTGTCTTCTTTTCCAAACCCTTCACTTTTTCAACAAACTTCTCCATTATAAAATTTGAACTAAGCCCAAAAATAATTACAGTATTCGTAGCAAAATACTAACAATAATTTGCTATGACTTTCCAAAAAATGGAATCAACTGCAATTATGCAATATATGTCATGTTATCAACAAACAACATAAGCCAGCGTCCAAAACAGTCAACGCATGGAGCAACGTACAGTTCAACGCATGGAGCAGCGTACATATGGCATTTAGCAAAAAACTTCAATGTAAATACTAGCTTTATTTCCCAAAACAAACTTCAGAAATCGTTGAGCCAGTGTTATATGTCAAAACAACGTTATATGTTAACCAGCGTTAATACAATGCCAAAACAATCTTCAGAAATCGTTGAAACCAGAGTTATATGCCAAAACAGCATTATATACAATGCTAAACAGTGTTATAATACTGGTATTTAGAGCAACAGCGTTAAGTCTAGCAGTGTTATAATACAGGTGTCATACCTCAGCGTTATTCCCATCCAAACTGCGTTATATACCTATTATCCACTAATTGCTGGGTTCATTACAGCAAGGGTACATTAGTGATTGTAATTTGCGTTATTCCACAGACGGTGCCAACTAAATCAACGGAGATTTGTTCATACTATTATTAAATGGAGGAAGCAGTGTCTCAAGGCTGGCTGCCTGCTCCTGCAGTAACACTCATCAAAACCAAAAAGTTGCCTCTACATTCCAAAAGAACTAGCTCGGAAATGTAAAAAAAAAGAACCCGTCCAAGAATTCGAACCGCAGGCAGACAGGGCGTACCGCTTTGGAACACCACACTGCGCAAGCAAATATTCATCACCATTGTCATGTGGTAAAACCTCTCTCTACTCGCGCAGACGGATTTTCCCCTTCACATCACAATGAAAAGACGACAAGATTATCCAGCGACTCATTTCTGAAAGGTAATGAGCAACCTCATAATTCTCAGGACGGTCCTCATACTCCACATGGGATTGTAGCAAAGCGCAAGTAATGGCAGGCACTCAACGCATTCAAACGGATGGTCAGTGGTCAGACAGAGTTCAAACAGATGGTCAGTGGTTAGACAGCGTTCAAGCCTGTATGGAGCAGAGTGCAGGTAATATAAATAGAATATGGCAGAACGCAGGCAGTATCAGACAGCACTCAGTCACTGAATTATATGGAGAGCATAGGAGCAGACAAGGGAGTTACAAGGCACAATAGCTAAAAAGGAGCTGGCTCTGATACCATGTCAGTCCAGGCAGTAACTCCATAAGGCAAAAATGGTTCGACTGATATATTCCTTCAGGTAGGTCTTCATTATATACATGAGGGAGAGACTGTTCAGTTCGTCTCCCGATGACTGTTCATATTTCCTATTTATCTATTTACATTAATTCACCCAATCACAAGGATTAGGTGTCAACACAGATAAACCCCTAAGCAAGGCAGTTTGGGAGCCAGTCACTAATAAACTACAAGACAAAATCCGGAAATGGACAAACAGGTCCTTGAATTTAGCAGGACGGCTAGTGCTTACAAAAGTTGTCCTACAAACTGTCCCCATCTTCATGTTTTCAACCCTTCCAACTCCTAAAGGAGTTGTGCAACACATCAGAAATATCCAAAGATATTTTCTTTGGGGCAAAGGGGAAGAGAAAAAGAAATGGGCTTTGGTAGCTTGGGAAAAAATCTGTAAACCCAAGACTCATGGAGGTTTGGGACTTGATGACCCTGAAACCCTAAGCGAAGTTTTGGGATCAAAACTTTGGTGGAGATGGCTAAAGGAATCAGTATCCCCTTGGGCCAAGGTATAAACTAAAATATGCAAATAATTGGCAAGAAAAGGAGCACATTCGAATGTTTGGGCTCATTAAAGGCTCCCACATTTGGAACAAAGCTTGGGAGAATAGAGCCATTGTTCAGAAACACAGTTTCTGGGAGATCAAAGATGGAAACCTAGCTTGGTTTTGGGAGGACAATTGGCAACAGGAAACTAACCTGTTAAGAGAAAAACTTAACAATCTCAAGAATGATACTGCTGACAAAGGTTTACTCAGGGTAAATGACTTCTGGGATCAGGACAGAAACGATGGAAAATGGAGAACATGGAAGAACCTGCTATATAGTGATGACTCCCCTTTGAAGGCCTAGGCAGAGGCTCTTGCAGCTATCTTGGAACAGAGAAAGATTCTGACTTCAACATCTTCAGACCAACTGAGATGGGGAAAAAACAACGAAGGCAACTTCAACCTCAAAGAAGCCAAGAGAATAGCCCTAAGGCTTGACTTTCCAAACCCTGATAAGGCATGGAAGGACCTATGGCAAAACCAAAACTGGATGAAAATCAAATTGTTCATGTGGTTGGTGCAACATAAAAAAATTCTGACTTGGGATAACCTTCGGAAAAGAGGTATAGTTGGTCCATCTAGATGCCAGCTATGTGAATCACAAGAGGAAACAATGGAACACCTACTCAACCTCTGCCCATTCACCTCCACCTTGTGGAATTGGATGGCTTCAATCTTCAAACAAACGGACAGAGACATTTGCAGCATCACAAGTACCTTGAGGAATTGGAGGAGAAACTTCTCTGAAAATGATATAATCAACAAAGCTTGGGCCATGGTTCCAGGCTTTCTAATCTGGGATGTCTGGAAGAACACAACAACAAGATCTTCAAGAATAGAACCGGTTCATCTCAGAGTATCATGACTCAAATCTTAAGACAGCTCAAAGAGACTATAGGAACCCTTCTAAAGAAACCCCCTGAGAACCCACCTCAAGACCAGGATGAGCAGATTCTTCTTCATTTGGGCCTACAAGGGCTTTTCCCTCAGGGCATAAACAAGACTATAAGTCATATAACAGCAGATAAGGACTTCTAGCAACCTCCCCCTCATGGTTTTATGAAATGCAATATAGATGGAGCCTCTAAAGGAAACCCTGGTATAGCTGGTTATGGCGGAGTAATAAGAGATGACAAGGGTTTCATAAAAGCCATATTTCATAGTCATTTGGGGAAGGCCACTAATAATATGGCAGAGCTAATGGCCCTTGAGCAATGCCTAGAAATCTTGATGGAGTCAAATTTACATAATATTATAGTTGAAGTTGATTCTAAATTGATAATTAATTCGGTCAAGAAGATATGCGATGGCTCAGCTCCAGAAAAAGTGTCGAAACACTGGCGGTTATTGCAGGGTTATCAACGTATTCAATCCCACCTGCGAACCATGAGAACCCTTAGTTTTGTTCATGTGCGTCAATCAGCCAACAGGTTAGCGGATATTTTGGCAAATGAAGGAGTACACTGTACCAAAAGCAATAAAGGATATGAATGGATGGCGACTCCCCAAGGACGATTGCAGGAAGACTATCACATACAGGCGACCTTAGACAGGGAGCACTATCAGAGCATGAGAAATGAGCAGAGTGAAGACTGATGGAAACAGAAGAATTTGGGTCAATACGAGGAAGGAGCATTTAGTTAAGTGCGGGTAGGATGACAAACACCCGACTAAAGGTCGCCTTTGGTTTTCGGGCGGAAACTACACCCTGGACTCTATCTTCCTATGGTTTTCGAGCTGGAAGCTACATACAGGATAAGCCTACGAATGGTCCCGAAATACATTGTTTATGGCCTATTAACTCTTTGGGCCCGTTTACTTAGTTATTGAGTGGGCAAGTTTATGAGATCATTGCCATCCTATAGATTTCAGGTGGCAAACTGCATGACTGATAAGTTTCCATCCAGACCCGAAATTCTTTCAGGTGGTGACTTATTTATGTTTCGAGTCCGTTATGGCAGTTATAGCTCGGGCTAGTTGCACTGTCCTTTATGGATCTCTTGCATCCAATGAATTTCGGGCGGTTAAGCTGCTCGATGGTTATCTCCCCAGTCGGACCCAAAATAGTTTAGAAAGATGGCACATAGTTCTTTTTGGGTCCGTTTGAACGGATAAAGGGCATGCTTGTTGGCATCCCGAGATCACCTCTTGACCGTTGGATCTCTGAAGGTTGATCGCACGGTCTTCGGGATTTCAAGTTCTATGGAGGTTTTGAGGGAGTTATTGCCATTGTTTTGTGGGCCTTTGATGTGGTGAACCCCGTCGATAAAGGTTTTTTGGTGGCACGGCAATAAGGATAGAAGGGCTCTATTTCACCGTTTTCCCGATTGATGCCTTTAGGGTGGATGGTTCTTTGATGTCCCTTAGTTTCTTTGCTTGCTTGGATAAGCGGTTGTGTGGGCTTTTGCTCCTTTGCAGCTAATGTTGCCTTATGTATATTATGTAATTTTTTTTTCAGATTAATAGATGGTCTTACTCTCACTTGATCAAAAAAAAGATAATACCGAACCTTGATCACTGTAGTCTCACCAAATTTCTCCTAGTTGTACTGAGACAGAGTTTCAACCTTGACTATGAGATAGCACCGAATTTATCTTCTGCAATTTAGTACCCTTATACGAGCTCCTTCACCGAAACAGTCCTTGCACTCCTATCCGAACTTACCTCTGTGATTGTCATCTCAAATCTCAGAGAGATATGCGAACTTCTTCACTGTGGAAATGCAAAGACCCCATCCACATATATATAGTTGTTGTCCCATACAAATAGGCCAACATGAGTGTAGGAATCGTTGTCTTCATTTAGGTGAGCCGACATGAGATTTCTACTCCTTGAGGCCGACTTGAAGAGGAAAACTTGTGCTTGTCTTTGGAGGGCTTCTAGACAATTTTATAGACTCGTATACATTTGTAATATGCCCAAGAAGGGTTCTTCATACATGACATTGACTCTTTTTTACTTTTAATGACAAATCTTGAAGGCTCTCAATGGGAGCCATCTAACAATAAAATCTCTTGCTCATGAAACCCATGAAGCAAGAATTACAATAATAATTTTATTTTTCTTCTTTTCATCATTTACAAAAACCACAATTACATGTCATTATGAACACCAAACCTAGTTACACTTTTCAACATCGACTATGTCACTAGATCTCCCAAAGGGTGTCCTTGTCTCCCAGAGATAAATTTCAGATTTGGCGGTTGAGTTCATGAAAAGATCCACTACCCAAGTGACCTTGATTTCACGTTAAATTCTTGCAAGGAGGTCGTTGCCTCAATTAACCTCAGAGATGTCGTTGTCAAGGGTTTAATCCACATATGATGTCACTGACGAGCCTCAAAGAATACTCTAGTGTGAGTAAATTGTTTGGATGCAATGCATGAGTGGTCTTAGGATAGAAACTCGGCTCAAATGTGACATGGACGTGTTGTCTGAGGTATGATATCCTTCGCTATTCTGGACAAAATGCTTTGGATTCCTACTGTTCAACGTAATACTCCAATCCTTATTGCCAAAAAACTCAGAAAGATAGACTTCAAGTTATTGTGACAGAACAAGTAGAAAATGGAAACAAGAGAAAAAAAGTTTATCAACTAGGGTGGAAGCACCACCGAAATTGATAGGAGAAAAAGGGGTCTTAAAACCCTCAGAGCCTCAAGCTCAAAAAATAGAGATAAAATGACCCAATTAATGATGATCCAAATGAATCTAGCCCTCTTGTATTTATAGATTTCTTTGGGGGGATCTTTCTCCTTAATTAATTGAGTGAGGTTCACTCGACACCCCAACTTTGGGTTTATTTGCCCAGCTTCCCCAAAACTTGCCCTCCGCTGCCCAAACATTGGGTATTTTGGGCTTTCCCCTTTATCAAGGACTATAGCCTATGGAGATCGATAGGCTACTTCGTCTCTTACGCAATTAACTTCTCAGGGAAATTACATTGGTGGTAGATGAACATCAGGAAGGGTATGTACTCTATGACACCCTTCTCAAATTGCATTAGAATTCTCATAATCTACTCAGCTTTAGATCCTGACTTGTTTCATCATTAGACATTAGGTTTGTCATTTCATCTTTTTAACATTTTATATGCCAATTCATTATATGAAAAAGATAGGTTGTTGGGTATACCTTTGATATGAATAAATTAATTAATTAATAAGCATTAATAAACAAATATTAGTTATGAAGGGAAACAAGTCAAATGACATGACCATTCACCTTTATGACCAGTCAATGCCTAATTAGACAACCATCACAAAGGCATGTAATCACCGATTTTGTTTCATTCAATAACAAAATATATCTTTACAAAAATTTATACACTTACATATAAGTATCCTGCATATCACCAATTTAGTTTCATTCAATAATAAAATATATATTTACAAACATTTATACACTTACATATAAGTATCCTACATACGTGCATTCTCTACTACAGTGGTATCAGAGCCTCTCGGTCCTCTGGCCAAACCGCGACACAGTCTATTCATTACTCCACCGTTCGTACAACCTGATGTTGCTCGTCTTTCCGTCCGTTGTTCCTTGCTCCATGCACTTGTCTCCACCACAAGTCACTCTCTAGTTCGCATGCCACTTCTCATTGGTTCGTTGTCAGTCATCTTGTGCTTTGCACTGATTATCCGCCATAACTTTTTGTCTGCCCCTTGCATTTCGTCATCCCTGTGTTTCTTTCGCCAACGGACCAAATTAACCAGGTTGCTTGTGCAATGAATCATCCCCTCGCTGTCATCTTCTGTCATGATTCCTATTGGACTCCAAATCATCAATCTACCCACGTTTCATCTGTTCACCTCACGTCCTCTGCCAATTGTCACCATGTTCCCTGACATCGTGTTCCAACAGTGGTCCGTTGCTTTTGTTTCCACTGCTATTTCCCTGACCATCATGTCTTTTGTCCGTCGTCCTACCCCCCACTGGTCGTTATGTCTTTTGCCCATCATCTTGTCCTCCACCATACGAACAAAGTGCCATCGGCAACTATATAACTAGATAACCTTATTTTATATATATATATATATATATATAGTTCAATATATAATTATGTAAATTTATTATATAGTTTGTAATTATATAATTTATTAATAATTATAGAACTAATAACTATATAATTCATTATATATTAAATATATAATTATATATATAGTTCAGTTATTAGTATAATAGTTAATAATCCTCTTTATATTATTATTATTAGCTTATAATTCTTAGATTTTTTGGCTCTGATTTTATGGGCACCAGCTTTTTGAGTAGTGCATCTTGAGAATGCACTATGTTCATCTACTTATGTAACTTTTTATAATTAATAGAAAGTTACGATTTTTAGGAGGAAGAAGTGGGTTCTACCAAGAAGAACAAGAACAAAATGGTGAATAATGATAAGTTACAGGCTGACATTAATCGTTGCAAAGACAATTTTTGGTGAAAGAGAGAAGATAATGATTGCTTCCAACACCTTAGAAGGTGAAGCTTATGTTAATTTTTATGGTATGTTCTATGCTCGCAACAATTACTTCAATGTCTTATTAGCTCAATAACAATTCCACTTCAAATTCCAATAGTAATCACAATAAACATTAGCAGCAATCACTTAGTATTTACTTTAAATCATCAATGATAGTGATAGTAGATGGAACATCATCAACAATATGCACAAGAAGAAAACCCAAGACAATGAACACAGAGATTTAGGCTAATGCCAGGGCTAAACCCCACAAGGGGGAAAACCCAACCAATCCTTCTTATTGATAAATACCGAACGTTTAGCAAAGAGAGAAGATCCAATTTAGTACAGTGGTGACAAAGTCAAAGTCAAGACTTTGACTATCCAAAGAAAGATGACCAACCAGAATCCAATGTCAAAATAAGAAGCCTAATCTGATCCAAATCAATCTCAGTCAAAGTCTACAATTCTAATATATGTCAACAACAGTCAAAGTGCCCAAACCAGTGAAGTCAGCGTTGGTCAAATTCCAGTCAAATTGCCTCCAAAGAGTTCGGTCAAAGCACAGAGGAACTTGACCTCTTGTACTAGTCAAAATCAACCCAAAATAGAGAGAACAGTCAAACTTCAATCAATGCTTCTACAATCAAAGTCAACAGATCTACCTATAGAGTCAATGTTGGTCATCCTGACAGAAATCCTCGATTTGTGTGCCAATAGTTGTAGCCTACCCAAACAAAATATTTCCAAGTCAAAACAAAGTCAAACAGTCCCAAAATCTCCTAGGTCAATGTTGGTCAAAGGTGTTGAACAAAGAGATCAACGCAGAAGTTAAAACAGCCCAAAAAAACCCTTTGCACTAGTGGAGAAGAAGTAGTCTCAGATGTTGTACAAACCAATCAGAAGAGAAAAGATGATATGTTGAGTTGAGATGCCAAAATGAGAAGACCTTTAGGTGTATTTATACGAGACAATGTAGGGATCAAGAGTTGTGTCTATTCACTAATGTGAGCCGACTTGTGGAGGGGAGGCCGACTTGAATTGACCAAAAGTGCCATTTGTAGGTGTGCAAAAATTCCAATTTTCCTAGTGAAGAATGATGCCATCAAGGGTGTTCTATAGGTGTAAATGAGCCATCAAGGAGGGGGTTTCCAAGAGGCGGAAATAGCCCCTAGTTGCACTCTTTAACAACTTATGACTAGTTCCTCTAGTGGATGAAAAAATGTGATGTTTGTATTTTTCATTGGCAAGGGTTTACAACAGCGTTATTAAAGAGATTCCATGATGAGGACGATGACAACCTATACAATAAATTTATACATCTCAAGCAGAAGGGGATTGTAAGTGATCATACCCATGAATGGAAAATATTAGCAATACAAATTCATTAAGGTGCAGCTATTAAAGATGTATATATGTGGACTAAAGGGCGATATTCGTGTTGAATTAAAACTATTCAAGCCCAACATTATGGAAGAGGCTAGACATGCAACAAGGCTTATTGAACAAAAGAACAAGTTCAACATGTCATCAGTCACCAAGGAAGATGAAAACCAACAACAATATTTATATAAAGAGCTAAACAAATGTAGATATTGTAGAGACAAATGGTCATCAAGACATAGATGCCTCAATAAGAAATTATATACTTATGAAGTGGAGTCAAACACTTCAAGTAATGAGTCAGAGAAAAGGATAAGGAAGAAAAACAATTGTCGCAACTGTGGGCAAGACTAGACACCGGGGCATAAAATGTGAAGACATGTCCTTATGCTACTATAAAATAGTAGATGGAAGGCAAGTAGAAGTACAAAATCCTGATGAAGACATCACTATAACATACAATGCAAATTCAGACCCTAAGGAAACATCACAAAAAGCATCATTAGCTACAATCTCATGTGTCCAACAAAATCAGGATGAAGAAAGCAATTTTTCAAAATACCAAAAACAAGAAGCAACTACAAAATACATTCCACCAGACCTTTGAAAGCAAAGAACCAAGTCTCCAAGAAGAAAAAACACAAAGCTTACAACGCCAACGACAAACATGACAAGGAGATGACAACCCAAAACCCTGAAGTTTAAAGGGATCATAAGTGACAAAAAAGCCAATATACTTGTAAATTTTGGCAATACTCATAATTGTATAAACATTGATCTTGCTTAACAAATTAATCTTTGTGTGTGCCCAATCAAGGGCCTGACCATGACTGTCGCTACTGAGCAAAAGTTCAAGGAAATAGGAGAATGTCATAAGGTTTCAATCCAAATACAAGAACTAGAACCACAGACAAAATTCTATGCCCTACCACTCAAAGAAATGGATATAGTGTTAGGTCCAGAATGGTTAACGAAGTTAGGAAACTATACTACAAACCTTGAAGAACAGTTCATGGAGTTTAAATGGCAAGGTCAACACTATAAATTATATGGAGCTCCTCCTGGTCTCCTCCTAGACAAAATCATCCCACATCCTACTCCAACCAGAAAAATGATCTCTTGCAACAATGCCATCTATGAATCCATCCCACTGCTTGGGAAAACCTTGTCGTCTTGACCAATTGGTCCTCAAGGATAACCTCTCCCACTGCAGCCAACTCATCTCTCACCTGTGTGATCATGGTAAGGTATGAGGTCATTGTGTCAATCTTGGTCATCGTGGTGTTTCTTAGTTTCTCACGCAACACCATCTTCGTGTTCCCATTCGTGCTCTGGTAAAGTGTAATAAGGGACACTCACATCTCATAGGCAAACTTCTTCCCTGATACATGAGGTATAAGGTGGTCTTTCACTGCATCTAGAAGCATCCTCTTAGCCTTGACATTCCGCTTGTTGAATTCTGACAACTGAACAAGATCAGTTGGTGGAACCACTACACTCTCCACAATATCCCACAACTCAAACTCCTCAAGCAACAAGGTTATCCTCTCCTTCCAGGAACCAAAATTTTTAGCCCCATTCAACCTATCCTCCCCCTTAAATAGTAGCCGTTTGACCCCCACAACCAACACAACTTCTCAATCACTAAAAACTTGTAAACTCCTCCCTCTCAATCACTAAAAACTAGTAAACTCCTCCCTCTCAACCACAAATCTCTGTTACATAGGCAGTTTTATGCTTGTTGTAGGTTCAATGTTTATCAATTGAGGTTCACAAGTGCTCTGATACCATGTAGAAAATTTTGCGATGTTTGTAGCCCCTCTGCTTTTAGTTTGTTTTGCATATCATTTTTATGCTTGTTGTAGGTTCATTGTTTATCAATTGAGGTTCACAAGTGCTCTGCTACCATGTAGAAAATTTTGGGTTGCATGTAGCCCCTCTGCTTTTAGTTTGTTTTGCATATCAGTTGAATGCCCAACCCCATAGTTCATTGCATATTTAAACTTGAAATACAAATTGAAATTAAAACACTGCTAGGCTACCACTACTTTCACTTTTCCGCTGATAAGAAACATTTCACAAGCACACTCACAAAATTTGAGACAGATTTTTGGTCAATCTCAGACCCTGGAAATGTTGAAAAGTGTAACTAGGTTCGGTCTTCATAATGACATGTAATTATGACCTTATGTAATAAGATGTAAAGGAGAAAAATAAATTATTATATTGACATGCTTCATGGGTTTAATGAGCAAGAGATTTTGTTTTTGAGTCAAGACTCCCATTGAGAGTCTTTAGGATTTATTTGTCATCAAGTCATAAAACGTTAAGAGTCATGGTCATGTAATAAAGTCATGTTACACTTTGTAAAAAGGTCAAATTTGTCTATGTAAAGTATCCTCCAAGACCTTGTCACTTATCCTCTTCAAGTCGGACTACAACGATGAAAGAACATGCTGGAAGAAGTCGGCCTAACCTCTAGGGATCATGTCGGCCTAAAGGACATGCGTAGAGGCGTATAATAAGCCACACTCAACCTCACTTAGGACAAGAAACTTGACAAGCTTTCAGTCAAGTAGAAGTGCGAAGAAAGGGTGAAGAAGGAGCGTGAAGAAGGGGCTACAAAGAGAAGTGCGAAGGAAGGACAAGAAGGTTTCTTCTGGGCATATCGAAGAGAGATTCTTCTGGATCAGCGAAGAAAGAGATTCTTCTGGGCAGTGCGAAGGAAAGGTTTCTTTTGGGGCAACAAAGGAAGTTTCTTATAGGGTAGCGAAGAAGAAGGTTTCTTCCAGGCAAGCGAAGGAGAGGTTTATTTTGGGCAACAAAAGAAGGATTCTTCTAGGTGACCGAGATAGAGATATAGAAACCAAGTTTCTCTAGAGAAGATCAGTGAAAGCCTTGAGACCGAGATTCTCTAGAGAAAGCCGAGAAAGAGCAGTGTGAAGAATAGAGACCAAGTTTCTCTAGAAGGAGCCGAGAGGAGCAATTCAAGATCAAGAAGGAAGTCGAGCGAAGGAAAAGGTAAAGCATCAAGGTTAGTGACAAGGTTCTTGGGAGGATACTGGGGTCAAGGGTCTGTGTCATGGTCTTGGTACTCGTCAATTGAAGATCTACAAGAAGAATTTTGATCGGGTTTTCCTCTCAAGAGGTGAGAGGTTTTGGCCCTAGCTGACAAGCCTACATATTGTGTCACTTGTCTTTTATTGTGCATATTGGTAATTGTATTGATGAAAAGAACACAATAATAACACAACGTCCGCTAAGAAGTAAAAGTATATCACAAGCAATTATCAAGCAAAGAAATCGTTTAACTATCCATGCCCTAGATTTCTCAACATGGTATCAGAGCTTAGGTGTTGAAGTCAGAAAGGGGCATTCAAAGCAAGTTGACACATGAGAATCGAGCTTCATAGAAATGTCAAAGAAAGTCGAAGAACTCCAAGCCATCCAATCAAGCATC
Source organism: Pinus taeda (assembly GCA_000404065.3). Classification (NCBI taxonomy): domain Eukaryota; kingdom Viridiplantae; phylum Streptophyta; class Pinopsida; order Pinales; family Pinaceae; genus Pinus; species Pinus taeda. The sequence continues at coordinate 13,860 of APFE030870471.1, read as the reverse complement.
GAAGAAGGATCATAGCATATTCAAGGGCTATCAAGGGCAAGATCTTCAAAACCCTAGATCAAAGAAATCTACACCAACAAGAGTCTTGAAACCATCTTCAATAAAGAAGGAAGACTAAATCATTCAAGGAGGATCGTGAATCAAGCTCTCTCTTATCAATCTCTCAAGAATCCTCTATCAAGATCGAGATTAAGGAGGAAGCAAGCATCAATCTCTCAAGTAAGTCTATGACTATATCTAATAATAACAAAATGTCTTTTTGCAAGGAAAGCAATAAATTGGTTAGGGCTATCAATTTCCTTGCATGGAAGAAAAGAACAAACCTAAATCTTATTCAGAATGAGGTCATGGATCACAAAAAGGGATCAATAATCCAGTGTCCAAAGGAAGATACTCAAGCACATGCTAGATTCATGAAGAGAGAAGTGAGAGCCCAGAGGATTCTTATAGAATCTATAAATGACTTTCTAATCCCATATGTATCAAAATTGGAGACTACAAAAGCTATATATGACAAATTGGTAGAGTTGTTTTCCGTAAGTACTGCAGGAGAAGTAATCTCATTAAGGCAAGAACTCTACAAACTGGAGATATCCAACGAAGATGGAATAGCCTCATACTTTATGAGGATATCAGAAATTCGAGATCAACTACAAGAACTAGGAGAAGTCATGTCTGATAGAGAGATGACCACAGTGGTGCTAAATGCACTACTGGAAGAATGGGGTAACTTCACTTCAAGTTTATATGGGAAGAAAGAGACTACTCCATTTCAAGATCTATGGTCACTCTGTAAGATTGAAGAAACCAAACTGAAGGCAAAGGTTGATGTCGGACCAAATGAGCAGAATCAAGCATATGCTGCTATGGTAAGAAAGAAGGAAAATTTGGAATGTTCACTCCTCAAAAGAAAAGGAGGAACATGGATAAGGTAAGATGCTATGGATGTCAAGAACTTGGGCACTATAGAAGAGATTGTCCTAAACATAGTAAGGATAAGAGGAATAGGGAAGAAGCCCGCATTACTGAAGAAGTGAAAGAGCCTGAGTCAAAGAAGTGTAAGAATGAAAAAGTAAAATATCTCTACTATGACTGAGATGATCTTCTTCATTAGAAGGTACTTTTCACTTGTAAATTATAGACAAGAAGCAATGTATATAAGATAGAATGCATCAAATTAGAAAATAGCATCGTGCTAGAAGCATTAGAAGTAAGAGCTCGTGACATGAGTAGCAAAAATAATGTCTGAAAGAAATTCTATTGAGTACAAAGAATAAGAGCTCTTGGAAACCTCACTGAAATCCCAAGTGATACTTATAGAAAGAAGTAGAGGCCATCATCAACTGGGATCATCATACAATAGTCAATAAAGAAACATATGTTGGGTGAGGATATGAAAGATTCTCAAGTTTCTCTAATGGAACCCTCATCGAAGGATTCACGGATCGAGAAAGGAAACAAGAGTTTCATCAGGAATTCAAACTTGTGGGATTCAAGGGATGATGATATTATGACATAGCAGGAAAGAAGGTCTAAAGGAGAAAGTTCTTTCGTTCAAATAAAGTTGCTACAGGAAGTTTAGATGACCGAAAGGAAAGATGAGGTATGTATGCTTACATAGAAAGTCATGTCATATGGTTGCAGAGAATATGGATCACTATTTCCATTTTGGGAAATATGATCAAGAGAAGAAGGGATATCCTCCTACAAAAGATTGCAGAAAGGCATAAATCACACTACATGAAATCAACACAATATGTTCTCATAGGAATCATGAGGAAGCTGACTACAATTGAGGAACTCTGATTAGAAGCCCCTGGGGATAAAGCGTGAAAAGAAAGGAAGAGATCATAAAATATGCAACAAAGGTAGAAGGCATTCAACATCCGAAGTCCAAGAAGATTTGACTAGAATATCTCCCAAAAATATATGAAGACTTTGATAGGAGTCGGAAAAAGATGGAGACCCTTGACAAAAGATATCTTTGGGAAATGTGTCAATCTGCATGCAAGATGTTGATACCTACAAGAAGATGTCATGATTAAAGGTAATTTTGATTTAAGTGTTCATTTCTTATTTTTGAACTAATATCTTGATGGGGTTATGTAAGACTGCCTAAGGGAAAATCTGTGTATGACTTCCAAGAGGACCATATTGAAGGATGTAAGATCCTTTCAGAAAATATGGCATGAAGGCATAATGACATAAAGCAAAGGGCAAATGAAAAATCTGATGGATCACTTTCTGATGAGAAGAGGACATGACTAACTCATGGATGAAAGTGATGGATGGTCTGTACCCTACGAAGGTGACCCAAAAGATGAAGACTCCATGACAAAAGAAATTGATAACAACGAAGAAGAGAGAAGTTCTTCAGGCAGCGTGTTGTTCCACATGAGGAGTTGTTGTAGGTCCCTAGTTAAGAGGAAGCCTAAAAAAGAAGTTTCTTACTCGGAAGAAATTTGGAAATTCCTAAGCCAAGAGGGAGCTTAGGTATATTCCTTTTGGTAGGAATGAGTACATTACTTTATTGGAATATGTCCTCCCTATTTGAGAGGAAGAGATAGACATGTCACTTTGGTCTTCACTTGGGAAGACAGAATGGAGGATTGGGTGATCATTTGGCATATGATGCTCTTCAGGGATGAGATAGGGCATCCAATGGAAGATTAGTCATGGAGGACCAATATTTTTTGAGGGCTAGGGAGTCCAAGATAAGAATAGTCCTCATGGAACATACCATGAGAGAACCTGGGTGGGGTATGTTCCGAGAAAGACAATGATGAGGGTATCTATAAATCATTGGTCTCACCGGCATTGAGCTCAAATCTTGTGGAGATAAGGAGTTGTTAGTCAAGGCCTTGCTATGTAACAATGTTGGTTGATATGAAGTTATACAAGTGAGTTACCAATCCGAATTCTTCTTATGAGAAATTCTTCAGATTGAGAAAGTCCAAGTACCATTATGAATACCTCCCTAGTTAAGAGGGAGTGTTGAAATGTGTAACTAGGTTCAGTCTTCATAATGGCATGTAATTATGACTTTATGTAATAATATGTAAAGAAGATAAATAAATTATTATATTGACTTGCTTCATGGGTTTCATGAGCAAGAGATTTTGTTTTTGAGTCAAGACTCCCATTGAAAGTCTTTAGGATTTATTTGTCATCAAGTCATAAAATGTTAGACTCATGGTCATGTAATGAAGTCATGTTACACTTTGTAAAAAGGTCAAATTTGTCTATGTAAAGTATCCTCCAAGGCCTTGTCACTTATCCTCTTCAAGTCGGCCTACAACGATGAAAGAACATGCTAGAAGAAGAAGGCCTGACCTCTAGGGATCATGTCAGCCTAAAGGACATGTGTAGAGGTGTATATATAAGCCACATTCAGCCTCACTTAGGATAAGAAACTCGACAAGCTTTCGGTCAAGTAGAAGTGCGAAGAAAGGGTGAAGGAGGAGTGTGAAGAAGGGGCTGCAAAGAGAAGTGCAAAGGAAGGACAAGAAGGTTTCTTCTGGGCATAGCAAAGAGAGATTCTTCTGGATCACCAAAGAAAGAGATTCTTCTTGCCAGTGCAAAGGAAAGGTTTCTTCTAGGGCAACGAAGGAAGTTTATTTAGGGCAGCGAAGAAGAAGGTTTCTTCTAGGCAAGCGAAGGAGAGGTTTCTTTTGGGCAGCAAAAGAAGGATTCTTCTCAGTGACCAAGATAGAGATATAGAGACCAAGTTTCTCTAGAGAAGATCAATGAAAGCCTAAAGACCGAGATTCTCTAGAGGAAGCCGAGAAGAGCAGTTCGAGATCAAGAAGGAAGTCGAGAGAAGGAAGACGCAGAGCATCAGGGTTAGACAAGGTTCTTGGGAGGATACCAGAGTCAAGGGTCTGTGTCATGGTCTTGGTACTCGCCAATTGAAGATCTAAAAGAAGCATTTTGATCTGGTTTTCCTCTCAAGAGGTGAGAGGTTTTGGCCCTCGCTGACAACCCTACATACTGTGTCACTTGTCTTTTATTGTGCATATTGGTAATTGTCTTGTTGAAAAGAACACAATAATAACACAACGAAGAAAAGATCATAAGCTAAGAAGTAAAAGTAAATCACAAGCAATTATCAAGTAGATAAATTATTTAATTATCCATGCCCTAGATTTCTCAACGGGAAAAACCCACAAGGATAAAACCAGTTATAAGGAGGATCTATTTGCTTATCTCAGAGAATTTTTACATAGCATTAAATACACTTCAAGTACTTGTCTCTCCCTTGATGTTTGTGTCAGTCCTCTAGGAATTCATTCCTCTTTCTGGGAATGTGTGCCACTATTCAGCAATCACTGCATAGAAAAAACTTGCCACTATTTTCTCTTCCAAATCTAGAAAACCATGCCACTGTTCAGCATACCAACCCAAAATTTAGTGCCACTTCTTAGCGTGCAAACACCTTGATTTCAACGTTGCCAGATGAGGAATCCCTCAATTTTTGTGTCAGTCTTCTTTGCTACAAATGCGTTGATAACTCCTTGAAATGTGTACCTTTGGCAACACTTAATAGCCCCCAAAACACTCACTGAGAATCTTCCCTCAGCACCTTGAAATTCACACTGAACATCCTGAAAATTAGCGTTGAGTATGAACTACTTCACCTTGGACTACATGCCACATTCACTGCCTTCAAACTCAGGCCTGTGACTGATTTTTCTCCTTGTTGTAACTCAATTTCTCTCCCTAAGCAATGATGTCTTAGCCTCCTTATTCTCTTCCTCCTCTCTTCACTTCTCCAACAAATGCACATGAAAAATAATAGTTCTCTTTTGCCTTTTTCCCCTTTTTAGTCTCATTATGTTGAGAGAACCTTATCCCTAACATTAAGGGCTGAAATTAGATCTCAGCGCTCCTTGACCAAGGGTGGAGATCTAATCTCCCTTTGACCCCCTTTTTATGTCTCCCCCTTCATTAATGAACCTCCCTAGTCGCTTTATTAAGTTGTTGTACCTTGTACCTATTTTCACATAAAGTCACTTTAAAAACATAAAGTAACTTTAATAATATAAAGTACTATGTACTTTCTTGTTAATTTTAGGATAAAAATGGTATGTTCTATGCATAGAGCAATTTTACTTCAATTTTATTTATTAGCCCAATATCATATCCTGTATAGCAGTCACATCAGCATGATAGTAATGCAGATAGAACATAAACAATAACAGTAGAAGACAAGCCAACACAAGAGGACACAAGATATGGCACCAGCCAAGGACAAATCCCAATGTGGGGAAACCCTTGATCAATTCTTCTTATAATTCTTCAAAAGTTCAGCACAGAGAGAGAGAACAATTCACATCAGCATGAGAGTAATGCAAATAGAACATAAACAATAACAGTGGAAGACAAGCCAACACAAGAGGACACAAGATATGGCACCAGCCAAGGACAAACCCCAATGTGGGGAAACCCTTGATCAATTCTTCTTATAATTCTTCAAAAGTTCAGCACAGAGAGAGAGCACAATTTACAATATTCACTTGCCCAAACTGATCTGTCAAAACAGCAGAAACAAAAAGCCCTAACCAGAAAGTCAACGCTGGTCAACAGGGCTGAAATTGACTTCCCAAACAGCTCGATCAACCTTGGTCAACTCGGCCTCCAACAGCGAGATAATGCAGCCCAAAACAATCCAAAAATAACTAGTCAAATATGGTCAACAAAAGTCAACACAGCAACCTGAATTAGGGCAGTCAACACTGGTCAACGCAAGGGTCAAACTGCCTTAGTTTTTGTGTCCACAACAGCGGCCTGCCCAAACAGAAGTATCCCTCCTAAAACCGATGTCAAACAAGGTCAACGCTGGTCAAAGTCAGCCTCCTGAAATTTCGGCCAAATGTGATCAATGCAACAACTAGAAAAGACAGTCTTCCTTTCACACATGTGGAGAGAGAGAGAGGCCCAGAAATCATACCCAGTCAAGATGAGAGAGAGAAAGATGAATGAGATGAGATGCCAAAATGAGGAGGAGGCACCATGTATGCAACATTGAAGCCTGGAGAAGGCTAATTTGATGGTTGGCCACCTTGACAATTTGTCCATAATCAAAATAAATTCATAACTTCATTTGTACATGTCAGAATGGGATGATCTTTAGATCAATCCTACACCTCTCGGAAAGAGGAATCCAAGCAAAATATCAGCTACTTCATAAGAGTTGTCCAAAGTGATGTTTGGCCCTAGTTGCCAAATTTAACACTCCCTCTCAACTAGGGAGAACATCACCTGCCAAATTGTCTGACAATTTGTACCTACTACCATCCCCGTCACTGCACTGCTCTGCTCTGCTAAACCATGAAGAAAGAAGAAATGATCGAGAATGTATCATACCATTCTCCACTAACCTGAAGTCAGTCTCCAACAACAGAGTGTCATACCACTCTTAACTGACCTGTAGTCAGTTTCCATTGATCACAGATCAATATCAACATCCTAGCATAAGTAGTACGGTAGTACACGATGCATCCATCGGTACTACTATGGTCCCTCTCCTCATTTCCCTACTCATTGGCCAGATGAGAGGTACTTCCCATGAGTCCCGGACTGCATGGGTAGGATGTGCCAGCAGAAGAAGGTGAACCATTCATCCTGCTCATATGCCATCGGGGAGGGTGAACCACTCAGCCTATGCATATGCCACCATGGGGTATCACAGGGGAAGTTGAACCATTCACTCTGTACACAGCGCACCACTAGGGTAGGGTTAGTCACCTTATGGTCGCTCATCGCTCCAAGAAGTACCCCAAGCCCCCAGGAGCTCCCAAAGCTCACTATCCATCTCATACGGGACCCTCATAAGAGGGTCTCTCCACGACTCCAAGTCGTTCACAGAAGGTTAAGAATTTGACATTCCTGAGGGGCTTCGTAAGAATATCGGCGACTTGCTCATCGGTCCCAATATGATGGAGCCTTATTGCTCCCAGTTGTACCATATCCCGGATAAAGTGGTACTTGATATCAATATGCTTGGAGTGATCATGAAACACGGGATTCTCAAAAAGACGAATCCCACTCTGGTTGTCACAGAAGATCATGGTGGTAACCAACACATGTCCAAACAGCTCACTAAAGAGCTTCCTCAATCAGACAGCTTCACAGAGGCCAAACTAGCAGCAATGTATTCAACCTCGATTGTGCTTAAAGCAACTAAGTTCTACTTCCTGCTCATCCATGATACTAAAGCAGAACCTAAAGAGAAGCAACATCCTGATGTGCTTTTGCGATCCACCACACTACCAGCCGAGTCTGCATCAAAGAAACCATGGAGCCTCACATTCCCAACAGTGTATCTTAGTCCATAAGTGATTGTGCCCTAGAGATATCTCAAGAGATTCTTGGCAGCAATCCAATGTATATGATGAGGCTCGACCATAAACTTACTCAATGTGTTCATTGCAAAACATATGTCCGGATGGGAGTTCACCAAGAACATCAGGGCCCCTATGAGTTGACGATACTCAAAAGGATTTCCCAAATCAGGCCCGGCAGCACTTCCGCATAACTTCTTGAAGTTAAGTTGCATAGGAGTAGTCACAGACTTGCAGTCCACCATCCCAAATCTTTCAAGTAGCTTCACAACATATCTTCCTTGAGAAAGGAAAATCTCCCCTAGCTTTTGCCAAACCTCCAACCCTAGGAAGTAATGCATCAGTCCTAGGTCCTTCATATCAAATTTGGAAGCCAATTCTCTCTTACATTGATGAATAAGAGGGTTTGCACCTGTCAGAAAGAGATCATCCACATACAGTACCAAGATGAGAGGTCTATCATTCTCAACCTTAAAGTAAAGGTTCAAATCAATTTCACTTCTTGTAAATCCCAGCTTCATCAGATAGTTATCGATCCTCTCATACCAAGCCCGGGGTGCTTGCTTCAACCCATAGAGGGCTTTCTTCAACCTGCATACATGTGTCTGACAATCTTGAACTTCAAACCCCTCAGGTTGTTCCACATAGACTTATTCCTTAAGTGAACCATGCAAGAAGGCAGTCTTGACATCCATTTGGTGTAGATTCCATCCTTGCGAGGCAACAAGGGCTATAATCAAACAAATGGTGGTGTAGCGAGCAACGAGTGCAAATATCTCATCTTAATCTACACCTTGCTTTTGAGAGAAGCCTCGAGCAACAAATTTGGCCTTGAACTTCTCAGCACTTCCATCAACACCATGCTTGATCTTGTAGAGCCATTTAGAGCTAACAACAGATTTGTCTTGGGGTCTAAGGACCACATCCTAGACATCATTCTTCATAATTGACTCATACTCTGTTCATAGCATCCTTCCATACTTGTTGCTTCACAACTTCTTCAAATGAGCAAGTTTTAGACTAAATAATGGTGCTCATAGCAGTTAAGTACCCTTGGTACCTCTTTGGCTTCTTGCTTTCACAAAATGTCCCCCTCGGAGAAACATGTCTCTCAACATCTTCAAGAGTTCCCCTCAAGCCATGAGGGTCTCCTTTTGGAGGAGGAGGGCTCATGAGGAAGAGGATCAATGGGATCCATCAATTCTTCAACATTGGGCATCATCTCATCCTGCGAATCTCCTTGATTTCCTGCATCTGCTTCTTTGTCCTTCCTTGGAATAGGAAGGCTGCTAATCTTCCTTAGGGCAGCAACCTCATTGAAGGTGACATCATGATTCAACTCTACTCTTTGACCAGGCACATAGATTCTATATGCCTTAGAAGTTCCATTGTAGCCCACAAAAGTTCCTTTCTTCTCTTTTCTTTCGTCACATGAAAGTATACAGGACTACCAAAAAATTATAAAATGAGAAACAACAGGTTTCTTACCGGTGAAAACTTCTTCGGGAATTTTGGAGTCCAATGCTTGATGATGGCATCGATTTTGAACGTACACAGCAGTGTTGTCATCTTCTCCCCATAGGAACTTTGGAAGTCCTTGATCATGAATCATGGCACAAGTGGCTTCTATAATGGAACGATTCTTTCTTTCAGCAACACCATTTTGCTCAGGAGTATATGCAATAGTAGTCTCCCTCTTGATGCCAGCTTCCCTACAATAGTCATTGAATTCATTTGACTCATACTTAGTTCCATTATCAGTCCTCAATATCTTGACCTTCTTCCCTCTTTGATTTTCCACCAAGGCTTTGAAGGCACGGAACCATGAGAATATTCCGTCCTTCTTCTTCAAGAAATATATTCAAGTTTTGGGAGAGAAGTCATCCACAAAGACAACATAATATAAATATCCTCCTAATGATGTCACAGGCCACATACCAGATATATTAGAATGAACCAATTGCAAAATGTCTGTGGTCTTGCTATCACTTGAGGGAAATGGTCCCCTTGTATGTTTTCCCTCGGCACATCCCTAACATACACCATCATGCTCTATTTTGAATTCGAGCATACCTGTAACCATCTTCCTTGCATCAGGTAGAGCCTTATAGTGAAGATGAGAAAACCTTCGGTGCCATAGTTCGGATTGAAGAGATGTGTCGCAAGACATGGCCCCCAGTGGACTTCCTCCAACTTGATATAAATTGTCAACCCTGAATCCAAGATTAAATGCTTCTTTGAAATTTCTTTTCCACACACGTACCTTTCCATCGAAGAAGGCCACCTTGAATCCTTTGTCTCCCATTGTCGAGATAGACATTAGATTCTTCTTTAGATCGGGTACATATAGTACTTCTTGAAGATGAACGGTGTTACCTTGATTCAATTGAAGGGTAACATTACCAACTCCCTTCACAAGATAGGTGACATTGTCTCCAATGATAATTTCCAAATCTGTATCCTTCTCTATCAGATTTGAAAGAGCTTCCTTGTACCTGGTGAAGTGCCTCGAGGCACCACTATCAATCAACCAATTTCCCAAAGTATCCAGAGGAGAGGTAGTAGAGAGGGCAAATATAAGATAAAATTTCTTTTGCTTAGAATTTACAACATTAGACTCATCATAGCTGGATTTTCTTGTTCTTTTAGAAGCTCAATCATTTCCAAGTTGAGTAACGAAAGCATTCATTTTCCCTTTGTTGTTAAACATGCCATTCCTTTGATTATTGTTGTTGTTGCCCCTGGAATGATTGTGATCATCATCATGAGACGTGTCCCTTCTATTTGGACACTCCCTGGCATAGTGACCAAACTTGTTGCAAATGAAGCATCTTCCCTTTCTTCCATTTTTGAATCCAAGTCTTCCTTGACTTTGCTTCTTTGAACATGCATTGTTCTTCCTCTTGGCATGAGCGGAGAATGCGGTAGGATTATTCCTATTCGAAGGCAACTCCAATTCCATCATCCTTGTTTCTTCTTGAGAACATCTAATCAGCAATTCTTCAAAACCTGGAATTCTGTCGTTATTGAGAATAGTAGTGTTGAACACATGCCATTCGAGAGGAAGACCTCCAAGGGCAATGAGAGTGAGCTCCCTGTCAGCAATAGCTTCACCAATCGAAAGAAGATCATTTTTTATCTCGGTAATCCTCATGAAGTAGGATTGAATATCCTCACCTTTTCCCTTCTTTATATCCTTCAGCTTGTTCTTGAGGAAAATAATTTTGATTTGCATTGCTAGATTTGAACATGCCAACCAACCTATCATATATCTCATTTTAGTCATTGCTCTTCACTCTTGCTTGGGTTTTGTCTTCACCTCAGCTCTGATACCATGTTAATTTTAGGATAACAATGGTGTGTTCTATGCTTAGAGCAATTTTACTTCAATTTTCTTTATTAGCCCAATATCATATCCAGTATAGCAATCACATCAACATGATAGTAATGCAGATAGAACATAAACAATAACAATAGAAGACAAGCCAACACAAGAGGACACAAGATATGGCACCAACCAGGGACAAACCCCAATGTGGGGAAACCCTTGATCAATTCTTCTTATAATTCTTCAAAAGTTTAGCACAGAGAGAGAGCACAATTTACAATATTCACTTGCCCAAACTGATCAGTCAAAACAGCAGAAACAGAAATCCCTAACCAGAAAGTCAACGATGGTCAGCAGGGCTGAAATTGACCTCCAAAACAACTCGGTCAACTCGTCCTCCAACAGCAAGATAATGCAGCCCAAGACAATCTGAAAAACCAGTCAAATTTGGTCAACAAAAGTCAACGCAACAACCTGAATTAGGGCAGTCAATGTTGGTCAACGCAGGGGTCAAACTACCTCGGTTTTTGTGCCCACAACAGTGGCCTGCCCAAACAAAAGTCTCCATCACAAAACCGAAGTCAGACAAGGTCAACGTTGGTCAAAGTCATCCTCCTGAAATTTCGGTCTCCTTAAATTTCGGCCTCCTGAAATTTCAGTCAACTCTGGTCAACCTAGATAATCGGATTCGTCCTAGAGGCCCCTCGAATCCCAAATCCAACGTGTCCGACGCGATTCTGCCCTGATTCGTGTCCAAATCCAACGACACGTCGTGTCCTTTTTGTAGGAATTTACAGGGTAAGTTCCTCAGACAGAACACCAAAGGACACCGCTCACAAACAGATCACAGATCAATACACCAGTATTTTGACGTGGTTAAAACCCTCAAAGAGGGAAACAGTCCACGGCCTGCGCCAACGTGGCTACTACAGGCAATTTATTAATAAAAGAATGAAAATTTACATAAGCTTCTCTCATGCACGGTTAACCTACAAATGACCCTCCATGCGCTTTAAATAGAATTCATGGACCAATCGGGTGTCAAGCCACGGATCAAGTGTCGGTAATACCGAGGAGAGAATGAACCGTCGGATCACTACATATCGTGACCGTCGGATTGTAAGTTACAAAATGTACAATGGTAAAGAAACACACTTTACCTAACTCTATACCTAACTCTATACTAGACCAAGTTGAACTTAACTATTTCCTATGTGTCGGAATATCCTAACATCCCCCCTTAAGAACAACTTGGGATAGGATTGAAGGATTTACAAATATGACACAATAGGAGAAGGAAGGAGGCACTAGAGCCTATCCCCCCTTAGTGACAACTTCCTGAACTCCAAGCATATATCGAAGTTTAGTGAACTTCGCCTCTGTGAGAGCCTTTGTGAAGATGTCTGCAACCTGATCATCTGTTGAACAATATTGCACTTCAAGAACATGGTCATGAATGAGCTTTCTGATGAAGTGCATGTGTAGTTCAATGTGTTTGCTGCGCTAATGTTGAACTGGATCTTTGCATAGCTGAATGGCACTTTGATTATCACACCAAAGTGTAGTCGAATGCTGCTGCTCAAAGCCAAATTCTGATAGGATCTGACGAAGCCACAAGGCTTCCTTACTAGCTTCCACGGCACCACGATACTCTGCTTCTGCTGACGAAAGAGAAATGGCAGCCTGTTTCTTACAAGCTCATGTAATAGGTCCTGAACCAAGAGTGAAGACATAACCAACAGTAGACTTCCGATCATCAGGGTCACCAGCCCAATCAGAATCAATGAAACCAACTAATAGAGGAGCTGCTTTGGCACTGTAATGAATCCTAAACTGTACTGTACCTCGAAAATAACGAAGTATTCTTTTAGCTGCTTTCCAATGACTTTCACGGGGGTTTTGCATAAAACGAGCAACAAGGCCAACAACAAAGGAAAGGTCAGGACGAGTATGGGTTAAATACAAGAGTTTTCCTACAAGTTGACGGTATAAGGTAGCATCAACTTCAGGAGAAATACAAGAGACTGAAAGTTTGACTCCAGACTGAAAGGGAGAAGGAGCTGGCTTACAATCTTCCATGTGAAAATGACGAAGAATATCACAAGCATACTTGGACTGGGAAAGGGAAATACCCTCCTTGGATTGCAAGACTTGAAGACCGAGAAAATAGTGTAAGTGTCCTAAGTCTGTCATTTCAAATTTCTTTTTAAGGCTGGACTTCACATGGTTTATAAGGTTGGGATCACTACCAGTAAGAATAAGATCATCAACATAAAGAACAAGGATGATGAGAGAGTTGCCCACTTTCTTGGTGTAGACAGTATTGTCAGAATAACACCTAGAAAAGCCAGATTCTAAAAGAAAGCTATCCATTTTGGCATACCAAGCCCGAGGAGCTTGCTTGAGACCATAAAGAGATTTCTTAAGTCGACATACAAGGCTGGAGTCTGTTTGGATGAAGCCAATGGGTTGTTCCATATAGATTTCTTCATGCAAGTCCCCATGCAAGAAGGCAGATTTAACATCCATCTGATGGACTTCCCATTTTAAAGAGGCAGCAAGGGAAAGAACAAGGCGGATAGAGTTCATTTTGGCAACAGGGGAGAAGGTGTCAGTGTAGTCAATGCTTTCAACCTGTGAAAAGCCCTTAGCAACAAGACGAGCTTTATGTTTATCAACTTTCCCATCTGGTCCATACTTGGTTCTGTAAACCCATTTACATCTAACAAGTTTGTGTCCCTTTGGTAGAGGAACAAGATCCCATGTATCATTTGCCAACAATGAATGATATTCTTCATTCATAGCTGCTTCCCAATGTGGATGGCCTGAAGCTTCTGCAAAAGTGTCAGGATCATGATTTACTGGAGCTTGAGCCAGTAAAGAAGAGGCTCTTTCAAACTGAGAAGGTGTACGTCGCTGATCTGTAGGATCACCGGCAAGATCACCTGCTGCATCCCGAGTAGTGCGGACCCATCTTGGAAGTGAAGGAGCTGAAGGAGCTGAAGGAGATGAAGGATGATCCTGAGAAGGTGGTGGAGGATTATCATCCTCACTTTCATCATCTGAAGAAGAAATGTTTTCAAAAGTAGAAGAGATAGGAAGAGGTGGCACATCGCCGGACTAGGCTCGCAGGCCGATTTATTTTCATCAAATTTTACATCTCTTCTAATGATAACATTTTTGGACTTA